>JAHZNE010001683.1:0-23632 GCA_027744055.1 Callyntrura sp. NNG-2020
TAATTTTTTGTCTTGTTGCACCAAGGAGATAAAGTACTGACATAACAAAAAGCAGAATATTCATTGTTTATCTACCATTTCCTATCTATATATTTCTTAAATCTATTGTATACATATATATAGGATAATGAATCTTTTCAGTTGTCAGTAGTTTTCCATCAGCTTTTTGGTCACTTTCCATACGATCATATCATATTCATATTCATATTCCATACCTAACGTTTTCTTTCTAACAGAGTTTGAATTTAATGTCTAACATAATTTGCAAAATATACGGTTAAAATGAAGGTTTAAAATAAATACGCATTTCACTCTATTCATTTGCATTTGCAGTCTCGATAGGTTTAAAAAATTTCTAACGGCAAATCATGTAATCATTCATTTTGTGCTGAATTTATTCCAGTTTCAACTATTATCTTACTTTTGATGAAGTCATTTATTATACGGTATCTGCTTTAATGCGGTTCAATATTCAATACAAAGATTGATACAAATACAATAGAATTTTTCCATGTTATTTGACATGGAGACCATATACTGAACCATGATGGTCTCCACGTCAAATAACATTGGAATTTTGTTTCTTTCTGTTGTCCTTTTTGTGGAGAATGCAATAAGTTTGTTGAGCAAAATTTGTAACCTCAGTAACGCTACATCAACCGTTTCTTATAATTTGTCGAATAGTTTTAAAAATACATAAGTTGATGATCTGTGACATTTTCCTACAAACCTGTATTCAACCACATTTTATGTTGCCTGATATATATACAAAAAAAACATTATTGTGTATCTTGCATCTCGTCATCATGCTGCATTCTCCCATTTAATTCGAGTCCGATTGATATCCAATAATTGGCCATTGGCCCAATGGTTTTATACTACAGCGGGGTAGTGTTCAAAGTAGATACTACCACTACTAATGACGACCGAATCAAATAGTTGATCATTAGGTCTAATAAACCCATTCGAAACATGTTTGCGACAAGATCTAGTAGAGACGAGAGGGGAAACAATGTTGTTAAAATAAAATACCACTTTTTCTGCCACACGCCGATTCTGCCTTGCACATTCAATACTTTCGTTTATTCCTTACAGCTTCCGACTAGTAATTGACATTTTGTAAGCATAAACCAGTTAAAATTGCAGCCGCTTTGTTTGATCATGATCACCTTTTGCATTTGTGCCCAATGTTGATATAGTGGCACAGCCACTGGCGCTGACGCTACATTGTGATTGTGAGCAATATCGTTTCAATTCTGTAAATTCTGCATGCGTAAAAATAATTTTACTCTCTTCTGCACCTCTGCTTCTGAACTCGCTGCGTGCATAACGCACGCGAAAGCTATATTTATTGTCCTGTTTTGTTTCTGTTTTTACATCCTACTGTACAGCACATGACACAGCTACACAACACACAGCATCAAACGAATCGGGAGAAGTAGGTCAGTTACTCTAAAGTTTGGAGATGAGGAATGACAAACTAATCAAACTGGTTTATTTTTACAGCAAAAATTTGATTCAGCATTTCATGCATGATGTACGTAAATAAGCGCTGTACACGCTCTTTCGCACTTTATCTACTTTGGGGAAATGCTGCCGTTGCCGTACCCCTATTACCCCAACCTAAGCACCACTAGTAGTAACCAACACTTATCAACCAGCTATGTGCAGCGTCACTCGGCTTCGGCTACCTTATTTATGTAGTTTATCGTGCAAGCCTGCGTACCTTATCGTCTCATGTTCGTACAGCATGACAACATGACATTATCGACGATCCTCCGCAGCCTTTTGCATCCCATCTCAATAGTAATTTTCAAATCACATTTAAAAAAATGAAGTACGGAGTTTTTGGCATAACCAGTCTCTAAGATAAACAGTTTTCACTTAATTGAGTCGTGTTTATAATTAGCATACGGTTGAATTAACTGACTTGGATAAATGAATACCCATGGCCCATAGCACATATTTAGCCAAGCTGACTGTCTCCCTTAAGTGAAAGCTGGCTGATTTTGCAATTTGCAAATCTACTTAAATATACACACACTCAATGTAAATTCAAATACGCCGATCGAAACGAGACGGTTATTGAATATAGCCATTTAATTTCTTTAATGTTGGCTTGAATTTCCATCACCTTGTACACACTACATGCACTAAATCCTTTTTATGTTTGAGTTCAGCTTATATTATTTACAATATATTGAACTTATCGTGAGGCTCTTGTATTGTTTCGAATTCGAAAGCATCGTTCGGGTACAGCGTACGTATCGTTCGAGATATTTACAAGAGTTTCGGGACGCAGTCTTTGCGTAGTTTTGTAGACTTTCATAACACACGAAAGATGAGTTATCATCGGATAAGAACCTTTCATAATACGTAAAACATAACATCGCAATTCGTGAACACTACACAATGTAATGAAGCCAGACCAGAAACATCAAAACATATTTTTGGTTGCACTGAAGATATATAAACAATTTTTGAAAAGGGAGATGTTTAAAATATTTTAATATTCTGCAAGCATATATATATTTATATTAAGATTATTGTAATAACAGTATATGGTTATTGAAGCCATAGCTTAATAAATTTACAAGATAATATTACATTAAATTTTGACAGCGTAACAAAATCTACGTGTAGGTAGACCCAACTCCAACACAGCATACTTAACGTACAAATATAGTCTCCGTATTTTCTGTATTCATGTTCCAATTTCTAACGATTAATTACTAACGATAAATTGAACTCTTTCGAAATAAGCAACGGGTCGGTACAAAGTTTTGGTCTGCTAAGGAAACCAAAGTACTAATTCGTTGATAACCCATAAAGAGCAAACATATACAGTGTGATTTTAAACAATGAAACGATGTCATGTCACTAGTGAATGGCATTTATGTTGGAGGACGAAATGGATTCGGGCCAAGACTTATTTACAGATGTAGATTTTTAACGATAAACAAGGTATAGTCTCGTGCCAAAAATCATGCTTTAACGGCAAGCGGAGAAGGTTGTTGATATTAGTGCTCATAACACGTTTTCTGTTCTGTAGTTAATCGTACCTATTTGTACGTTTGTAACGTTAAATGTTTAAGCGTGTTTACACTACGGGAATTTTTTTTCTCGGGAAAATGTTACAATATTAATTGTTAAGGTAGTCGTCATATCCTATATATATATACGCTTTTATGCAAATGCTTTAAACATTTTCATGCTTAGCACTTAGCACATACAGTCACCGTGAGATAGCACCGAAAACACAGTTGCATCGTTGGATGTGGAGATATGGTGGAATACGAACTACTATGTGTTCATGTTCACACAGTAAAAGTTTAGTTTCATATTTTAGGTTAATGCCTAGCTAAATATTCAAAAAACGGATTGAAAAATTGGTTATATATAGTTTTCTACGACTACGACCTTCGATAAAGCAAACAAAAAGATGAAGAAACACATGTTAACTGTTGAATAGGAAAGTGTTTCACATATTTTTAATATACTTTTTTAAATGTTGAACGACCGCCCTAGGTGCGTCAATGACAATTACTCTATATAGTTTTAGTAATTACGAAAAAACAATTCGCAGTCATATTTCGGATTCAAAAAAAAGTTCCCGTCTGATAATGCCAATAATGCATTTGACACATCTCGTCTACTGTTCCAGTTAAAATATCGTCGTCTGTCTTGATAAATAATATCCTTGAAAAATATGACAATACTTCATTTTCAGTATACCTCTTTGACTGCGACCATGTTTAATCACAAGGTTAAATTATTGATTGTTACGTGGTCACGTGGTACGCATTGCATAAAGTTAATTGAAAGAAAAATAAGTATATTGTCAAAACGAACCTGCGATTAGCAACTGCACTTTCAGAAGGCGACCTTTTCAAGTGATGAGAAATCATGGAAGGCAATGTTTCTATGCATTTAAATACAATTTTTGTTTTTTTATCAATACCAGAACAGCCTGATTTTTGCAATGCTATTAGCTTTTACAGAGATAATTAAATCATAGTCAGATCAGTTTTCAAAAGAAAAATATATTGAATGTGAATTCGTATTATTGTCTAATATCCATGAAAAAACACTCATATTTCGTCTCTATTTCCTACATGTAAAAATCGGAGAGAGAAAGAAGAAAAACAGCTATGGGAAGAAAATGGAAACAAATGTAATAGTTGATAGTAAGGGTTATTGCAACCGGCGACATCCTACAAATGACAAACCTAGCCACAAAAATGATCTTATTGTAAACCTGTATTGAAGATATGACTTGTCGTTTACCGTCAGCCAGTTGATATGGCTATCCTCGTACTTTTACTCGTCTTACTCCAACGTTCACCACACCAACAACAACATGGAGGGCATATATATCTGTATTTACGGCATTGTCACTTGTCACGGGAAGAAGTATCCTCCGCTGGTACACAAATAACCCTTTGTTACATTCATTTTGTATGAATAGACCCACATTATTAATTAAGCATCTTACTGATTATATCATTAGTCTCATGCCAAAATAGTTATAGGGAAATGAGATTGCAAATAAAAATGAGCCCAGTAAAGCTAGCACATAGGGAAATGACTAAAACATCGTCAAGGCAAAAAAGGTTTCCACTATAATTCAGCTAATCCGTAAATAGGTTTTGCAAACTATAAACGGATTCAATATTCAATCTTTAAAAATATATTTTTGTCATACGTTATCCAATGTTGGGTTGTTGACCAATGTTTTAAAAACAGATTTCCGAAACATTCCGAAATTGTAAAGCGCTACTCGAACAAATCATAAACCGCTAATAAGGCGCTAATATAACTGTCAAACTGCAAAAGATAAATACGTAGCATCATGCTCTAAAACTATAAGTAGCTTGAAGATAGTAAATCAAATCTTTTACATACGTGATTATAAAAACGATTTAACATTATCTGGGACACTTCCGCGCTTCTGAAATGTCTAACTAATTATCATTTCATGTTCCTCGTATCAACTAATGTCATAATTGGAACTCTGGAACACTTGAGGACCCAATTTACATGGAACAAATAATCAAATATTATTATTACATAAATCTTTATGATCTATATGTGTTTAAATTTTCAGCTACGGTTGCCATTTAATAATTTTAAGTTAACCACTGTCGGACAGATATACAGACGGACATCACCAATAACTTGCGTGCGAATGCACGTATGCAAAGCATGGGTTATATTATATTAAGTTGGGACGAAGCTTTAAAAACTGTTGCCGCTGTCTGACCGGTTTTAAACTCATTATCGAATGCATTTAGATGACCAGCAACATATATTGCGGAATTTTTTTTAAAATGGTTAACCGATTCGAAAATTTCTAGCATTATGGGGATAGACGCTCGGACGGACATTGTGATTTTTATAAACGGTTCTGTCACATAATAAATTAAATGACAAACGACAAGGATTGCTGTAATATCATTTTCTTGCTTTGGTTCATCCAATTAACATACCTAATCCATCCCATTCCCATCTTTAATGTAATCTGTTTTTCAAAAATATATTTGAGCATCTTTTGGTTTGGGTTTAATGCATTGAAAAATAAAATATGTAAAGTATGTGATGCAAGTACCTATGTCCGTTCCGTAAGTGCCAATTGTCACTTACAGTAGGCAGTAGGTAGTTATTTTCTGCCAGAGCAGCAGTCAGAAGCCTTTTGTGCCTGCGTCAAGTATATAATCTGAGCTCTAATTGAAATATACATCTCGTAAAGTTGTACAATCACTCGTTGTTTGGCCATACTATATAGTAAAATTTGCTTTATTTAAAATGATCGCGATTGTACTACCTAAATGCTTTTTAAGGTGACAAGTGAACCTTGACTTGATGTATCATTGACATTGACGACTTGTACTATTTTCTAATTATACACATTTGCATTTCTTCATGGAACATTATTGTACTTTTGATATGTCCTTGGTGGCACATGACACTAGTACGTTCCACGTAAGAAATATTTTCCTTTGCAAATTGTAAATAAAATACGTGGCACGTTTCCCGCAAGACATCGTTTTAAGTTACACGCAAGTCACAGGCATTACCAGTTGGTTTGGAGTTTGGATACCGCTTAGAAATATTGCTCGTCGTACTGTTTCATTATCAAAGTCTAAAATGTCATTACTACTGGTGACGGGTTTTCATGGACACTGAAAATACATCTTGAATTTTTGGCAACCTATTTCGTTTATGACAGAATTTGTTCTTTCCATCCTAATTACAGACTCGTCCGTCGTCATTGTTACTTGTATGCATGCATATCTCGAGAACTCTATAAAATAATATGCGTGTATACCTTACCTGCTACGAATCTATGAAGACCAGACGAAAACAGTGTATATTTGCAGTGCAGAGTGACTATATGGCCTTTTCTCCGAGTGAACAATTTCAATTTTTCGGGACAGCACTACACAACGATCCACACAGCCAGTTAGGGAAGCCTAATACACAATCTTGGAAACAAACACATCCAACATCTTCTTGAGTTGTTTGCTTTCATTTCGTTTTCCTCGCACAACTGGATTTGACCAAGACCCTTGGCATTACCACACAGTGCAATGCCATATATGAAACGGAATGCATAATAATATTTGTATATGTATATATATAATTTATACTACATAGTTACACCTTACATTTCATTTAATGACATTCCAATCACAAAGCAAAGTATTGTGGTATTCAGTAATTCTGTCCGACATTAATTTAAAACAGGGAGAAAAGATGCGGAAATTATCCGGATGCGAAACTACAGCTTATCAACTTAATGCATTGCCACATCTTCAATCGTTAATAAGTTATCTAACAGGCCTAGCAACAATAAATGATAAATGTATCCACTCGCTCATTTTGTTGCATTGGCATAAAAGAATATATGAAGATGAGTACGCATGAAATATGAGAGATGATGATAATTTTAACCGTGCGTTTTATAGGAAAGGAAAATACATAATTTGCTGTATGAACCATTAATTAATTATTAACTTCATATAGTAATAACATTTATGCATTGATGCTACTCTAGGTGCTGGCACATGTCTCATAGGTTCAGCCATTAATCTTTGTTACTTGACAACTTGACATACATACAGCATATGCATGTAGTTTCAATAAGTGGAATATTTTGTATGTAGTCGCAATATGTACCGGACATCGGTTGTTTCTATTAATTCATTCGACATTCAGTCATACTGACGACAGTATATAGTATATAGTAGAAAAATACTTCTGCATTTTAATGTATATTTATTTCAAACAATTAAATAAGATCTACGAACTTACTAACTATGAAGAAAGGAACCGAAAGCATAATTGTAAATAACATTTCCATGTAGTAACAATGTTACCAGTCACATCCAAATAGACCAGCAGTGATTCAAAAAAAATTCTGACTAAAGTCTGGGCAGTCTTGCACATCAGTATGCTATTATATATTGAGTAATTGTGTACGAATTGAAAATACAGACAGATTTGTTCCACCGTAAACGATTCACGCTGTCATACAGACGCTGTACAAAATATTAATATATTTAAAGCCATATATTTTCTTCATTTCTTTTCACCAACGATGAGCATGTTGTGAGTGCTTGATTAACTTGGGTAGTTTAAAGAATGTATCTAGAATTCTTCAGTAATAAGTAGCACTCATTTCTTTATATTTTAAGTTAGAATCGCAGTTGAAATATATCTAGATTTTTCTACGCAGCCTTCTTGTAGAACCAAGCACTGAAAATCCTTCTACGGTAACGAAATGCAAGCAAATCTGATGCATTAATATTAGTAAATCTTATGCATGCAATATGCAACCTACGTAAACTAATAGTTTATTCGTTATTTGTTAAACTATGGCAAGGTGTTATTGTTACCTTTAAGGAAGGGAAGTCAAACAGTAAACTAATTGTATGTGTGAAACTGCGAGTGACCATATATTCCACACATGATGCATTTGTGAACATATGTGTAACGCATACGCTAAATAAAACCATTTTAAAAGCAAGTTGCTGCATACTCATTGTTCCTTTGCATTTTGTAGCAATCAGTGTCACAACTTTTCAAGGCACCATCACCACCTCATTCTTATCAAACCGTGTATCTAAACGTTGAAAACGAATGAAACGTACCTGTACATATGCACATGAACACACGTAAATGATTTCTTTGTTTTGCAGCAGGGAATGCATGTAAACGTGAATGGTACTTGCTATATGCTACAAAGTAAAGTAGTAAAATAGCGGAGGGAGCAAACCAATCGAATATAAATATATGCAAAATGTGTCTACTAAAGTGGGTATAACTATAAATTGAGTTGCGGTTGCCTTTGTATAGTTGATAGTGTACGTACTTACATACGAGCATGTCTAGCTCTTGTTGTAAACAATGTAAACTATAAAACATGCAATTACGTTATTTTTATTTATTTATTGTCTTGTGTTGTGGTATAAACTAGTTTGTCAACCCGTTAAATCCGATACCGTTTGCTAGAATACCCCAAAGGATTCTGCAAAGTGTATTTGTTTGCACAATTCAAGACAAGTGATGTCAAGATAATGTGCCGAAGTGCAGTAAATAGACTACTATTATGTCTAGACTTTTGGCACCATCTTAATTTATTGAATTTTTTTCTTTGTTATGTATATACATTGTATGTTGTATGTCAAAAATCATATATCTTGTCTAATGTCTATAAAAAACTTTAATGGTAGTACAACAATCTTTTTCCGCCACATATTTAGGTATCATTCTTTCCACATTTAAGTTCAATTTTAATAAGCATCTGTATGGGAGAACAGTGGTGGACGAAACGCTTAAATATTGAACTAGTGTGTAAATTGGAATAGATGTAAAAAAGGTGATCAATAAATTCACTGTATACTGCCGTTATTTCATTATTTTCTACAATAGTTAAAACTATACACTGTAATAAAAGCTTTCATGACTAAATCATTAAAGTTTTTTTCCCAACCGTTCATGTTCACCAGTATTTTTGACAAGTAAAATTTTGTACCGGAAGTATGAAAATAGTATACAAGGAGGTTTATGAATTGAATCTTTCGTTATCAAAAAGACAAAGTTTTGTATCTGCGAACTAATTTTAATTTAATATATTTTTTAAAAACATTTTTCGAATTAAGTGTTGTCCAACTAGAACCAAAAATGCTCATGAACGTTTTCCTGTATATTGTAAATTTTCAGCGTATATGTAGTGACATATATTCTTGATTCATTCTGCATAAAAGTTTACGATATATATAATAAACTTTGGACCCCTTTCGCTGAAACATCGTATTAACAGTCTGACTTTGGTAGGTAAGGTATAGGTACTATAATTATCTACTTGAGTCATGTCAGTCTGTTTGCCATGATGCCCATGATGTGACTATTAGGAAATCGGTCATACGTAGAGTAACCAAAAGCCTTTCATATGATATTATTATGGTGAAATGAAAAGTGCATTAACATCCCAACACTCATCATCACACTCATAATAATCAAACACTCATTAGCTAAAGAGATGAAGATAATAGTGTGTGTGTACGGAAAGACATGATCTTCGCAAGAGGAGTTACTTATTGTAATATATAGTTAGTTGATAGCTATTGCGTGATATTTTCTGCAATGAGTACCAACATAGTGAATGTACAGACAACAATTGCAAATGGTAAAGCCATAAAAGTTTCCAATTTCATCGTCGTCACATTCTCATTCCTAATTCGTAAACATTCAGCTGAAGCCAATTCAGCTTTTTGCTATATATTTCACTGCATATTCGCCTACTGCAGCAGCATATCTACCAATTACAAGTCCAATTCCTATACAACTCTCTACAGAGTTAGATATGGCAAGAACTTAATTTTTGCTATTACTACTGTAGTGTAAAGATTATATAGCGTTAGTTTTACGTGCACTATCTCTGTATACAGCGCGTATGAATCCACGAGTAAGCCAAAGCCAAATTATACGAAAACGTACCCCTCGACGTTCTTTGTCAGCTCAAAAAATAAAAAAAAACAAAAAGTAGGTTGTGGTGGTATACAATAATCTATGCATATTAGCAGTTGCAATGCAACTTGGTATGCACATTTTCCACGTAAAATATAACAGTTAGTAACTGGTGGTGCCTCTACTAACCACTAACAACATTATCTCTGCGTGTGTGTAAGTTTCTCTACCAAGCCATACTATTATGAACGTTAAATTGTGATTCCAACCGAACCAAGACACATAAACGTACGACATACACTAGTGCCAAAGTGCCAAACCAGATATAACACCATGCCATGTCTTAGCTTTAGCTTCTTTGGGGTATGTTAGTAACAAGATACAGCCCTGTGGTTGCTCTGAAAAGATGAATAATGTGAAAAACATTTTCTGTGCACTATAGTTTTACACCAGTATTGACAACATATATATCCCCCCTGCCCTGCCATATGAAATTCTCAGCTGAACAAAGAGGATATCCTCAAGTACGCATTAAATTGATACTTTCGGAGCTTATATTATATGCTGCTGCTGGTGGTATCACGGTATTGTGTTATGAGAAGAGTGCTGATGATGATTATTATGATAGGAAGATACAATAACAAGAAAACGTTGCGTTAAACGAATATACTTCGACATTTCATCCTCTTTATAATATAGGGTTTGTGGATTATATGGGATGCATAAGGTTGGAGAAATAGAAAGGCTAAGGCTGAACTTTTAGTTAACTACACACAAAGAAAAAATAGGTGTACTTTTCTGCCCAATGCAGTCATATTCACATTACTACTATTAATGCATGTACATATGTTACCTTACATGTATGCTGCTGCGGCATAATATTCTATATGGACCAAATAGCCGAGTACACTCTTTTACGATGAGAAATCCACAACAAACAATAGGTAGTCTTTGTGCACAGGTTTTTAGATTCATATATACAGTATTTCCATGCCTTGAATTATAGTGTGCTCATAAAACGTAGTATAGAACATTATTATTTGCATTTGGAGTAGCACACAAGGTAGTCAGTTGCTTGTAGCCTTCTTCTTCGCTTGGGGATTTTTCCTTTTTTCGTAACTAAAAAGTATTCCTTGTGAATTGTGAAACGAAGAAAGGCCAAAAAGGAAGATAAAAAATATACGTTTTATCATATACGCACGTAGGGTACCATTTTCTCTGTGTCATGCATAAAATTCAATATTGTAAGTGTACGCTACGACGTGAACTATATCAGTCTGTAGTCTGTAAAGAGAGTTCGTCTTAGAGCAAAATAACATTTTTTGGAAGAAACTAAGTTTGATTTAAAAAAAAAGATTCAAGGAAACTGATACTAAAATGGACTGAAACGTGAGAAAATGTATATGAACAACAATTTCATTTTACTTCATAAATGAGCACAAACTAAATATGTTATATATATTGAGAGAAAGAAACTCGTTAATAATAGATACGATATTCTTTGGTTTAAATTTTCTTTTGGTATTTTAAATTTCCTGGCAGTGGTTACATTTTGAATATGTTCATGCAAACGCTAAAAAAATATATAAACCTTAATGTGCATTTCCTTTTAACTTTACAGAAACGGGAATCGACTGGGGCAGTTTTTAGTGGAAGCGTTATAAAATACAAAAGAAATTAAGTGCTTTCAGTGATTTCTTATCAATATATTTACTGTGCCAGTGATTTTAGCAGTGAATGAGTATAATAATGATTTAGGGAAAATCTTCGTCTGCTAAAACAAGCAGGCGTAGATGAGAATGGCAGATCAAAACGTGACTGCGGAAAAAATAAAATATTGATACCTGTGATGATTATCTTCTATATCATTTAAGCCATATATACCTTCACTAGTTACTAGTAACCTATCGCCCATCGCTTTAATTATACTCATTCGTTTATGTGGTAATTTACAAGTTACCACTCCCTCACAATTATTGATGAAATTCTTCGTGCATCGTACAATAATTCTTGTCGTAGATATAATTTTCGTGCTTGTAAATAAGAAATCGTAAAGTTTGTTTTCAAAAGTTCTATCGGATTTTATTGAGACAGTTTTAATTTCATTTCGTAAAATTCCTTTATGACTATCATCATTTTACTCTGTGTCAAGTTACGTTACGTAAAGAGATAAATTATTGTTGGAAAACGCGAAAAAAACGAAGTATTTTAGTGTTCTCTTCTTGTCATGCATCCTTGTGTGTTTGTGATATGATAAAAGTTATGGTTTGTTTGTCCACGGCAATCAATGTACACATTGGAATCCAACAGATTACACCTTCAATCACGCTGGATTCGTGATAAATGTTATTGTTTAGAAAAGTAAAGTTTAAAATTGAATGTGTAGATGAAATCAATGTGTTGATCACACTTGATACTACACACGGCTAATCGTAGAATTGTTCGGAGTTCCACACCGTTTTTAAATCAACAAATATTGCCAGTGGAACTGGATGTAAACCAAACCAACCTTTTATTGAATACAAAAATTTTTATTCATCATCATCATAAACATCATCATCATTCGTTCTTTGAATTACGTGTTTGCCTTATAAATAACAGTGAATCTAGAATATAGCAATATAGGAATTTACGTTGCGATTGAGGAAGTACATTCGGTGCACAACTACTGAATTTAACAAATCAAAGTTGAGGTGAGTTAAAATTTATATCTTCGTCGTACAATATGCTAATTTATTTACCGTTCCTTATCTTAGAACTTGGTTGTTTTAATCATCCATGCCATTTCCTCCATTTACATATATAAGTTATAAAATCATAAATAACAAGTAAATGCATAATATTAGGAGAAAAATGTATTTTTGCCAAGACCAAGACTTTTGAATATTCCACATTAAAACTCTATATTTGATCAATCATACATGTACTTTAATTAAAGCTTGAACGTGGTATTTATTATATATTTAATGTATACACCTTTGCTGCAATCGTAAACATTTTAAAAGTGTGTCATCAGAAGTCGCCATTTTATTTAAGATGGGACTCATTTATTCTTTTTCTCAGGTTTTATCGGAAATATTCTATCTTTGCGCTAAATTTAATTATTAGTTTTAAATATAGTATTCCTTCTATGAACGTTGAATGTGACTACAAAATTTTGCTATTTAGTTTATAAATGCATATCAATGGCCTACATGTAAATAAACACGGTTAAAGTAACAGTAAACTCCTAAAATTATTCGCCTCATGTCTCATGCATATGCGGCTATATAGAAATATTATGTAGATATATAGAGTTTTTCATATTTGTGGTGGGATTTGACCGTTGACTATCTTAAATGAGAAACAAAATCAATAACTGAAGGTATTATAATTATGGCTGGTGATAGAATGTTACACTAATACATTAGTTAGATACTGGTACTTTTGACCAAACCAATACAATGAAAGCAAACTAACAGCTCTGATATGCCGTCAACTCAACCTTATCGTATTCGTGACTCATGAATCACTTTAAATTGGCTGTGAATCGATTCTACCCAAACAATTCTCAAGTAAAATTTTTAATATTACTCAATAACGTTACTCGGTTTTGGTTTTCACATTGTGGTCTAGTGGTGAAATTGAAGCAATGATTCGTAATCGTAACTCGTAATCGAAAAGATATTCAAAATCTCTAAATGTGAATTGTAATAATTCCTCTTGTATATTTAACTATAACAAATGGCTAAACGATAACCAATGTACACTGTTGACTGTGCATGGATATATTTTTGAATTATGGATCATTCAAATAGGGAAATGTTATGTAGTAGGGGAGGGGTGCCATCAAGTCAAGACATCAATATTAACTAATCCTTCATTTATCCCATCCCAGATTAAAATATGAATACGGTCAACGGTGAATAGAGCAGACAAGGCAGAAAAGGCAAATTTTTTTAGTGTAACATAATATTTGAATGATACCTTTTGTATTCCTCTCTCGGTTCGGTTCTTCTACTACTTGGCTTATTATCTTACATTATCTTTCTCACAGACACATCCGTTCTGATTCTTGTCTATTGATTTTCAGAGTTGGAGGCTGAGCATAGAGGTAGTTATATATTTAGAGGACGGGTTGTTACTCGTACGTTAGTTTTTGTGGTAAAAAATTAACATTATTCAAGATGAACCGTTTACATTACGGATATTACAGTTTCAATGTATAGAAGGAAAGAAGGTTAAGTTTTCTGATATCGGAGTAACTCGTTGTAAACGGCGTCTCTAAATGGTCTTCAATAAATAGACATTACAAGTTTTGCTATTTTTATACTGCCATTGGACTTGGGACTGGCAAGTAAAGTTTTGTGGCTTATTTCGGTGACAACAGCATTTTACTAACCTAAATAAAGGCATATCCATGGCACTCATGACCTCTTTCCCTGTGCCTGTAATGGAACGACGGAGACAATGAATCAACACATGAATTTAAAGTTAAATTTCTACCAGAAATACACAGATATGTATATAGTAATGGTATAAATACAATAATACTTTTACAACAACGTTAACGTAGCATGTTTAACTCCAGGGCACCAGTTCTCGGTCGCCAATCGAATAATTCAACGTTACTGCTTTTAACATAGGTACCTATAATGAATCTTATTGATAAAAATTTCATCACCCAAATCAGTACACCCTCATGGTACGAGATGAGAAATGTACCGAAGCGGACGAGCTCGCACTTTCCTTAGATTATGAATACAAATCATTTCAAATAGCATAAATGTAGGGTTTCATAGTGCATGTATTTGTTCACACTTGACAGTCACTTTTAATGTACCAATACAATAACATTGTTGTGAAAATTAGTTCTCCAATGGTTAATACTGTGTGCTAAAATAATAACTGTCTGAAATATTATAAATCCACTCAAAACATCATAAGATATTACCATCATGTCATTAGCTAATCCATTATAAGCGTTAATATGCCATGTAATACACATTTAATTATACTCCCCTCTTTTATTCAAAAGCCCTTAGTTACGGTAAAATTTTGTAATCTTTTTATGGTTGATGTTCGTGTGTAAACTTGAAACACGGCAGCAGTGTAGGTATAAATGACATAGGTTGGTAGTAAGACTATCAGTAAATTTCAATCGCTAGCCATAAATTATTGTTAAAGCATAAGCCATTAGTAGTAGAAATGCGATTTTAATGCATTGGAACTTTTTCTAAAATGATGAACGTAAATAAAATGCCTTCTCTTGGAATACGTTGCCGTTGATTTGGAAATAGAAATAGTGCATGTTTTATATTCAATCATAAATATTAGTACTACATGTGAATATGCACTAATAATAATATTATAGCGAAAGATACTTTTCATGGTGCACTTTTTATGTTTTATACACTCATTGACAATAACAAACTGTGCGTAACGACGAGACGGAAGAAGCAATATCTGTGTTGCGTATGTACATGCTACACGTCACGTCATCACGCGTTTCCATCACGTCGTTGCGTGGTAAGTAACGTGGCAATTTTAGGTAACTTTTCTTTTTATGAACACTACAAAACTGGTGTATATTAATATTAAGGTACTCACATAAGTTACATAATTATACCGAGTTTGGTGTCATTGGTGATCTGTATGGATGGTACAGTCGTCAAAGTTCAAATTTTGCATTCTCATTTGTATACCAAGTAGCTGGGTGATTGTGTATATGGTGTAGAACAAGTACTTTTACTGTTTAGAATTATTGAAATTCCCATTTTTCTTTTTTGTAAATTTTACTACATAAAATCGGGTGTAAGACCACTCGATATTTTCATACTTCTCTTTCAAAACTTTTAATTTTTCCTACACAATTTGACAACAGGAAAAGTAGCTATTTTGATTTTGGTTTTAACTTAAAACCAAAATCTTAAAAACTTTTAAGCCATTGGCAAATTAATAATCCTTGAATACATGACAAAGAAATGTCTAACAATTGAAACCTTGGAAATCGACTTTATAAAATCTAAAAAATCAACTAACACTGAAATAGTTTCCGTAGTTGCTTAATGGACATTTATTTGAGTAAATACGGTCGCACAAAATAAACTTTCACGTCGAAATTGGTTGTCGTTGGACAGATACCTACCATGCCATACCTACTTACGTAATAGGTAAAACAGTTTTTTTAAAATTACGTTTTGTTAATACTGTTTTTCGCAGTGGTATAAAGTATGAGTCTATTTTCCATTACCAGTACCCATTGTACCATACTAGTACATTTACAACGTTCAAATCTGGGCATATGACATAGTTCAAGACATGTAGTAGTTTATTCTATTCTTTTCAATTAGCCCCATCACAGAAACCAATTTAAATCATGCCCTTTTCTACTTAAGTGTTTAAGCTTTTAGGAGCTTAATTATTAATATATTATTTTTATCATGATTATTATATGGTCAGTGGAGGTTTTTGGTAGCTGTTTCTACTCATGGGCCAGCAATCATACAGAAAACAGCAGCAGCAGATAACAACGCGTAAATAAATATAACTTAAGAAAGAACGAAACAGAGCTCGTTATCAAATCATGCTGTACGAGTGTGCGAGTGGTTACTTTTGCCAATTATATTATTTTGCGAGAGTTGCTGTGTGCACTTATGTGTCAGGCTTTGGATTGGAGAACTTTTTTATTACGGAAGTATCATGCGTGAATTGGCAGTGAAACCATGAGTCCTCTCTGCATGCCATAAAAGATAAACCTCGCTATGTGTTGTTAGAGAATAGCTGACAGTGCCAAAAGTTCCCATTCTAAACCATGCTGTTTTTCCTCGTGATGATCTCGTCAGTTTTAATGATCTTCACCCCACTCTCTCCCTTCGACTCTCTGATTTTGTTTATTTTGGTGCGTTACTGGTTATTGTAACTTGGAGAGTAGAGTGAAGTGAGGGTGGTAGAAGACAGTACGAAATGACGCATTACATTTATAAACAACAAAGCAATGCGGTAGTTGTTGACTGCTGCCTTGTAACTTGTAATTTGGTTGAATTTGCTATGCTATTATGCATACTCTATCAACAGATGCCTTCTTCAGTGCCTGGGCAGTAGAAATATACTTCACAACACAACAGCAGTACACGTGATATAATTTTTGAATATTGATCGTGTACTAATCTAACTATTCTTGCTTACCGAAAGCAAATGCGATTAAAACGATATTCAACTAGACGCAATATGCTGCGTTTATTACATATTGTATGTATATTTTACCATATAAGAATTCACAAATTTTGTGCTTACTTTTGATAATGCACGAAGTTTCAATCACTTTAACTCTACGAAAAGACAAAGTAGTTTTATTAGCTAGCTTTACTCGGCTTACTGCATCTGTCCATACATAATAAATAATTAACTCTAACTGCAACGTAACGTTTCATTTTAAATTGTATAATCATGCTCTTCGTGCTTGATGCGATGACTCATAAAAAGTTATATCATCGTTACCCCCTTAATGAGTTATTACTTATCATCGTCTGACGCTTCACATTTTCTATAGCAAACATAACCATTGCATTTTTAGCAAGAAAAGCTTTAAAGAGAAGCTGTTAAGTCTTTTCCTACGAACAAAAAAGCAAAAATCATGGTACACGACATGCACAGATTTAAATAGCTAGTAGTCTTTCTTTCTTACAAATGGGGAATGGGTATCGTCAATCGTAGTCGTGTGGAATGTAACCCACTTATGTTGCAATTCGAAGGGATTTTGTACGTATGCAAATTAGAAAGACTCTCATTTTAATTTTAGCGATGCGAGGGTCTTCACTTCACAGTGTATCGGCACCATTATCCGCATGTGATGATAATAATACTAATGTATGCATAGTCACGCAGGGATGCTGCAAACCTTTTTCGAAAATGAAAATAATGGGTTATTGGGTAGAAAAATGATAAGGAACACAGGCAACAGGAAGAATCTTGTAATTATTTGTGAAAATAGAATACAGGGGAACGGTGCATAATGTGAGTTTATATTAAACAAAATTGAAAAAGGCAAACGCATGCGAGTTTACGAAGACAGGTGTAGTTTTTGGCACTGCACTGATTGACAGACATCCGTACATGTTCACATTGTGTGTGGTTGTGAAGAGCTTCAGGACAGAAAAATACACGAAATATATTTGCATTGTATGTTCTTTCAGCGATCATGATCATTAAACTAAAACACTCAAGACACAAAATTTATTTCCCATCATTCTTTTTACAATATGAAACATTGGTTGTTACACAATCTTGCCATTATGATTAAAAGACCAAACGCTGCGCTGTCATAATAATTATAGGGTTCAGTTTGTTGTTAAATAATAGTTTTACGGCAATTTGTTTATTAAATTTTAACTTATAGTCATATTTCTAGTACATTTTTTTACTTATGTAGTCGTATAAATGAAACATCGTATTACATTATATTGTAACAACATCCATAGGTTGGTATTATGGATCCTGACGACCTTTGGGATTCATTATCGACCGAGACCTGGGTCAATTATAACTACAACTACAACAATACATCAAAGTAAACGAATCTCGTGTCTGTCCAAGTAGTTTACATGACTATCTTTGTGTATGTCTGGAATCCCGATGTCCCCCGAAACAGTTGATACTTCTTTGACGATTGAGATCAAAGCTGAAACTTGCATTTGTTAGCGTTAGTACCGTTGTCTCTTGACAACTGGGCTTTCAGAGCTAACTTAGCTTTGAGAGAGTTGTCTTGCATAGTTGGATCAGTTTTCTAATACTGATTTTGAGTGCGTATAGTAACGGTAACAACGGTACACGATCGGTGGAAAACACCATCACACTAATTTTGGCTCCTTCCTCTAAGATACATTTAACGAAGGAACACCGGTGCCAACTTCTCGAAGAATCGATTTAAATTCACCACATAGAACTAAAATTATCAAGTCTTCAACATAAACCACGAAACACCATGGGCAGATATTTCGATTTTATCAAAAAATGACCTCGTTAATTTTCCATGTTTCATCAGTTTCACGTTTCTGTGTTTCTCCATGTTTACGCGTTAAAGCGGAGAACTGCCATTTGCATGATTAGCAAAAATGAAAATATGGAAAATTTGAGGGTATTTGTCATTTTCCAATGTTGAACTTCATTTCAGAATTTGATTTTTTGCAATATCTGAAAGATTATCAAAAAGACCACCATCACTGATACATTCACATAGATAATTCAACGCTGGTAAAAAGTAAAAAGTAGTCACATTTATGCATTTCCAATTTGTACATTTGCTTCAATACATGATGGTTCCTTGATACACAAAATAGAATTGAATCGTTTCGGGGAAAACTCCTTGGTAAACCTAGATAATTTTATTTATTTATGTCCCGTAATAGCTACGATGACCCCATCAGTCCCCATGCCCTTTCTTTTGATTGTTATTATACGCATTTTATATATGTATATACGTGTAATCATTTCTTCATTTAGTCTCCATGTTACCTTTGCTTTAACCTTGCATTATGGGTTTAGCTCTCATAAAACCGACAATTTTCTGCGCGTTACCCAGTTTCTACATCCCGCAAATAAAATTAGAAAACTACGAGTTTCTCATTCTTTCCAACCTCGATCTAATATTATCCTACCTCATTGCACAACTTATATATTGTGTGGGAGTAGTGATCTATAGTCTGCTTATAACTACACTACAAGATACACGCAAGCATTAGGACTGTACAGTGATCGTAAACACGGTTTGGCTGACCTTTGCAGGTCTAACGGTGTAGTGCTGGATTTACATGCGGAATATGTTGATTTTCTTTTTCCACATACATAATAATACCTGGCATTTGCGTGGAGAGAGCAACAAAGTTTTAGATAAAACTTTTGAAAAACATTAAAAAATTTTGAGGATACTCGTCGTTAGTTATTTTTCTTCAAGTTTGATGCACAAATAGACCCAAGCGCAGGTATGCATGATGCATGTCGTGATTTTAATTTTTGTTTTTCTTCAAATCTGTAAAATGACTAAATCGTGTTAGTGTATTTTTGAAGAATTAAGGATGCGAAGAGAAAAATGAGTGAATGAAGTGAGTGAAGTCGTTTCACTTCTTTTTGTTGTGCTCTATTCTTCAGCAACATGTGTGGTATGTGTATCACGTGCATGAATTATTCCATGCTATAGTTGGCTTCACACACTTCACGTCTTTTTTTAAACAAAACGTAAGCTCAACGCTGCTTTGCTAGTGATTGTTATTGTGTTTAGTTATGCTCCGCTGCGGTCCTAAGATTTTTCAAGTAAAGGCATTTGTTTATGATGAGATGAATTCGCATTCATTATTCTTACAAAGACGAAGTAAACGACGCGAATATCCATAATTCATCATTGTATGCGTGTATGTGAAATATGTGGGAGGGAACACATCATCTAAACGTCGCATCATACTCACAGCATGAAGATTTGTCGCAATATTCTATTCTTTCTGTGAAGAACTTCTTTCGTTACTACGCACTACGCATTTATCAGGCAGGATTTACTCACAAATTCTTGTGCCATGTCAGATGTGCTTTGCGAACAACAAAGAAATGTAAGGTTTACGCTGCGCGCTGCGTTGTTGACTAGGCGATAGGTTATGTTACGTTTTGTGTACACGAGTATACCTAATTATAGGTAATCAAATATTAATCGTATTTGACTTTCCTACTCAATTCAACATTATATACATTATATCGTGCAATGAATGATGCTTTGATATTGTATATTTATTTTTTAAGCAAAATGGTAGACACGGATATAAAGACTCATTTTAAATGCATGCGTATACCTAGCTAGACTAGAGCTGAAATCATGACTAAATTATACTTTTGTTGTCATATTGATTAAACTGTTGCTATGTAATGTTTTTCATCGTTTAAACCCCACACAAAATCCAAAACAAAATGTGAAAAATTAATCCGGGTTTCTTAATCTATTTGTTTTGTAATTTTGAAATAATGAGTGTAGTAGTGTAAACGTATCGTGCTACAATTTGGAAGGAGAATTCTTATCAATAAGCTAGTAAGCTGTTTGTTACTTCCGTACTTTTTTAAAAACTGCAAGCAAACCAAATTTTACGTGGTAACCAAAGTCACCATTTAAGTATTAAGTATTTGTTGGTACACTCGCTCGACTCGCTGCTTTTTCGACGGAAACTGCAAATGGCGAGCGAGTTTCAAGCCTCCAAAGTGGAAAATGAAATACTTTGTTTCAAGGACTTAATTAATTAGTTACAGTTTCGATGATCACCACGATACATCATATTACTGATTGCTGGTTCCTAGTTTGCAAACATTGTGACACTTTGTGAATCGCATTTATGCGATTTATTTATACATTTATAAATGTGTTTATTAAATTTTTTCTTATGGTTATTGTGTTGTTAGCAGTTACGCTGTTTTTCAAAAAGAGCCTTTTCAAAAGGCGAAAGGGGGTTTCCGAGTCGTCGGAAAGTCCATGTAAGTATAGTAATAGTTGTTAATTTTGGACCCATCTACACCCCCTTTCACAATTTCGGGCCAAACCTCTTTGACACAACCACCTGCGCCTGCCCCCTGCTCTGGTTAGATAATATAATATTATTGAAAGATTCGCCATTCGCCAATTAATGTCCATGAATTTCATGTTTTTTCGAGTGTATTTTTTACGTCTCAAACAACCTCATCTGACAACCTGACCAAAATTTTGAGTATTGAGCACGAGTCACACGAGTAAATACTGACGTTTGAAATGGCTCCATATAAAATCACATTGCCTAAACGATTATTGTTAAAGAAAATACGTCCTCTACCATAACCAGCTATAACTCAAATTATGACACATACTTTTGCATCTCATTAGAGTACGATTTTGAGCAGTGCAGTGCTCTAAAAGCAGTAGTATAGCAAGTAAGAATACATATGTGAGATACGNACAAACCAAACAGAAACAAATGGTGAAGGTACTGATTAGGTTCAATGCAGCACTGAATTTGTTTGGAGGAAAACAAAACAAAAAAAAGTTATGAAGGTTTAGGCGTGTACAAATTTGGATTGAAGAAGCTTTGGAAAAGTCCAAAGTGTTTTGCATATTATCTCCGTAAAACTTCGTAAATTCGAATGACAACTGTCATTGTTTGTCGTGATCATTGTTGTAGACAATAAAATGTAAATGCGACATTCACGGAGGGAAGAGATTAGAAATATATACTTATATAATTATAGAAATATAATTGTTTAAAAATCATAGAAAGGTACTCATAACTCATATAACATGAATCCAATATATATAAAGCATGTATTAAGTTAGCATTATTGTCATTGTGTATTTGTTTTTGTTAATTAATTGTACTAGTATATGATCTGTCTAGTTCATTGATCATTTTGAGGTTCAGATTTTAGGAAATCCATTTTAAAGGAACAATAACATCCATACTAGACTTTCCTGATTACGGAAACTGAAAGACATAAAGTTGGTCATGCAACTGAATATTTGAGTTATTGCTTTTTAAAATCTAATCTACAACGGTTGGTGCTAGGAAGTTGTAAATTTTTTCCCCTTAAATGATGAATGAAGTACACAGGTCGTTTAGAAATGTCTGAACTGTTGACTGCTTTTCGATGCATTATATATTTTTTTATTACCTACCTTCTACTTTTGTACCTTTTGCAACTAATAACCAACCAAAACACGTATGTAGTAATGTGCCATTTGTTTGTACCAGTTGTTTTACCATATGTCACTCATCGTCAGTGCAAGAAAGAATGCAAAAGTACATAAACATACCACTAAGTACCATTACCAATTATAATGTACTTATTTTGAAATTGGAGATCGGGCGGGTATTACGATTACGTTACACACATTCGTGTTTGTTTGATACGTTTAGTTGTGTGCTATATAGTTGGACAACCGATTATATATATTAATTTTCTGTAAAAATTTTTATCGCTATCTCACGATTAAACATAATAATTGCATTAATTATTAATGTTATTTGATGTTGCAGATTAGAAGAAAATGGCGGACGTAGTGGATCCGGAAACTTTGTTGGAATGGCTAAGCATTGGCCAAGGCGAGGAAAGGGATATGCAACTGATAGCGCTGGAACAGCTATGCATGCTGCTGCTGATGTCTGATAATGTGGATCGCTGTTTTGAAATGTGAGGAAACTTTCAGAAAGATTGTATTGACTACAGCCAAACTTTTATTTCCTTTTGGAGGACAAAAATAACAATATATAATCTTTCATATGACTTATTTTTATGTTAGATCCAACCTTGAGACATGCTCATTTCATTGCCAATACACATATACTTTTATTAGTGTCTCCTTTTGTAATCGAAAATTTTGCTGTACAATCCACATGTACCTATTATTCTGCACGTTATGGGATATTACTGTTTTTTCTTTATACACCCGTCTCTTTTCATGTTTTTCTTCACACTTGAAACACTGTATAAGCTTTGTACTTATAAGCTTTATACTTCTTTTATCAGTCAGAGAGAGTAGAGAGCTGAGCTGAGCTGCGTGCTATACACACAGATATACAAACTGTTTCATTTTTTTAAATACATTCAGAAGAGCTTAAATAATGTGATTTGTACACCATTCAGATAATAATTGAATCCCGAATCAAATATTTTAACTTTTATT
>JAHZNE010001684.1:0-31347 GCA_027744055.1 Callyntrura sp. NNG-2020
CCTCCAACTTGTTGTCCTAACACAGTGTTAATAGGTTATAGTTCATATTAGTTTTAGTTAATTAGTTTATAACTTATAATATAGTTTAGTCACAGTTTAGTTATAATATATATTCAATTATAATTTAGTGAACAAGTACCCCATCCACCACCACCGCCTCCTCCTCCACTCTGCTGTCCCCAGCCTCCCCCTGATCCACCTCCTTTCAACTGCGTTTGCGTTGCTACTCCAGCAGTAAGAAAGAGTTTTGGTAGTGTTCTCTGAAAAATTTACAATTTTACTGACTTCAGCATCAACGTTCCACAAAACCACAATTTTAATACTTACCGTTTGTTTTGACGGCATCGCCGGCAAAAGAAGAATACCCTTGCTCCTCCCACTCCTCTCTCGCCTCGTCAAATTGGTTTGTTTCGGGTATGACGACGCATATTTAGAGATCTGCTTCCGTCCTACTTCTTGTGCTTCCGTTACTGACTCGTTTATCACGACAGAAGTCTGATTTGCTATAGTTTCCTGCTGTGTATCATTGCCCCGCTGGTGCGTATGATCTGCCAAAACTGCTAACGCTGCCAGGGATAGCCCCACCACCTGAACCATTCCCTCTGTATTTTATTCACCGCTTACGTGAGACTTGTTTTGTAAATTGTAAATAGCTTACCAAGTACGGTTTCTGCATGATGTCACCAATCGTTTCTGAACTAAACCGTTGAAAACTTTGAAAAAATTCCTTAACCGTTATGATTTTTTTGATTGGACTTGACACTTGATTAAAGCAAGTACACCGGCTGCAAATCGCTGGTGACCATCATCGCCAGCAGCAGCTCGTAATATCACTGACACCTGGGATTTTTCCCAGCATCCTTTTTATCCTCTCCCAACAAAATCCCGTAAAGTTCCCAACGAGCCTACTGGTTCAAATAAAAAATTGAATAAGTGTTAAATGAGTTACACGAATTTAATTTTTAGCTAAACCACAAATACATTTTTAATGTGCGTTTACACAAAAATCCGTAAAAAAAACAAAGCGTCCGTGTTATTAAATTTGCCGTTGTTTTACGCTGGCACCCCCAAAATACAACGAAACCTCATTTCTCTTCAGCGATTGTCATGATTGATATTGCCCCATTACCACGAGAAACATTTTACCAGCGTCGTTTTTTTTGCGTGAAGCTACTAGGTGCGACAATTTCCTTTCAGACTGTCACTTTGGTAGTGATGAGATGAGATAACGTAGGGCCACCAGCAAAGCAGTCCAAGATTTTTTTGTAAAAAACGCATTTATTTGCTACTTACTTCATTAGATAGACATCTCTGTAATAAATTAAAATCACGCACGACGGTGCTGCCTTAACACTGCCTGAACGTCATCACACTCAATTTGTGAAACAACTTAATCTTGTGTCAAATCTTGCTTCGTGAAATGTGTGAACTGTTTATGTCTCTTTTTCGGACACTATAGTAATATCTGTCATTGTCCCGGTGTCGTCGGTTCCCACCTGTCTTTACTGTTACTACTGACTACCTCACATAATAGCTCAGTAACGCATTTTCATCTGATGTAAAAGTTTTCGTAATAAAAAATGAACTTTTCCTTGGTCCGTTTATTTTTTGTCATTTATTTCGTCGTACGTCGTCCTGAGAATTTTTATAAAATGTTTAAGACATCCAGCTAGATTGCATATATGTAGTTCGTGATTTATGCTTTTGTAGATGATGTAGTATTGTTCAATGGGGAAATATGTGTGAAGAATGAAATGTGTTGATGTCCTGCAGTTGCAGACGACACGGTGAAAGGGGTTGTTTCTTGTTGCGGAGGATAAACACTTATGCACTATTAGAATGTATATTTAAGTGTGAATGTTATGGTCCATTTCCGTAGTTTACTATTTGTGCTTTTTATCTGTGAATGGGAACTTATGTTACCACGAAGACGTCACCTTAAATACCATATACTGTTAGTTGTAACGGTTTGTGTTCAACGGAAATGATTAGTATAACATCTAGACCTGGACGTGCTATTGTCACGGCAACAGACCCTAAAATAGCACAGTGGCATGGAAATTGGAAAGGACGAAATAGTAAATATTTGATGCGCTGACGCTGATGACAACACTGCAAGGTATATTTAAATACTCCTTTTCCCCCTACTTTCAGGAAGTGGTAGGGGGTCATCTCTTCTGATGAACCATCCATTATGGGACCTAAGGTCAAACATTTTATATGAAAGCCAAAGCTGAAAATTTGCGGAAACGCACATTAAGCCCACGCTTTTTGGTGTCAGAGTTGAAGCACCATGGCGGATTCTAAGAGAAGGAAATTCCCCTCCAGTAATACATTGTTATCCCCTTTCTGATAATTTAACGTTAAATCTTTAAATCATGGGGAACATGTCTCCCCCGTCCCGTCCCCCTGGTTCCTACAACCATAAGCAGGTCAAATGTTAGCATGCGTCTCGGAGGAGTTAAATAGGGTTAATTAAACGCAATATTTCAGTAGAGGTTTCGACAGTTAGATTAATCTCGAAATGATGATATTAGCTTTCTCATAAACAAAGAAAAATATAACAGATTTTTTTAACTTTGAATTTGGATTTGGCAATTTTGCAAATGAGAATGTAAGTTAACGTTTGCAAGATGGCAAAAGTCAGACTAGTTGGTCATACATTTTAAAGTTCATTTATTCCTGTATTTTGGAATTTCTACATATGTACAAAAGACGTAACACACCTGCTTTAAAACATTACAAGCTGTTCAATATCTAATCTAGGCACCAGACAACATGTCAAAGTCACACGGACGCAGACACGTCAATCTATACACTCAGAAATACGCGTTAGTCCAGCAGATTGATTTGTTAACCTTCAGACCTGCACATCAGAAACCACATGTCAATTGTCCATAATCCCGAGTCGTGGCACAAGTGATGAAATGATCATTTAAAAATCAATGCGTCGCTTGCTTGTAAATAAGTTTGTAATGATAGCTGGTGTGCCATTGAAACTACGAGCGAAATGCTTTCATGTTTCTATCTAACAAACGTACAATACATGTAAGTAAGCTCATGATAGCATGTCGTCTTTCCTTCCAACTTCACTTTTACATGCAAGAATTGCAAGATACGCCATCCAAAAATACAATTCTAGCATAGCGGATTAGGTTAACAACAACCAGGATTACTGTTTGGATAAAAAAGACTCATGCTCAGCATTTCCCTAATAATATTTACCCCAACCAACAACAACATTACTTACACACTAAAAAATCTCTCTCTCTCTCGTGTCGGGCTATTTACTCTGCGTAAATACTGCATACAATTTCAAGGAAAAATTTTGCGTGACAGTGGAATCACAATACAGTTCATAGTTCACGATAAATATACATGCAATTGCTGCATGGTTGCGCGGAGTGCGGAGTCCATTCAATTTTGGAAGTAATGAATGAATGACCATTGGCATTCACGCAGGACATCATCATAAAATCCTCATTGAGTTGATGATGTTCAAATCACACTAAAAACAACAGCTCATACTCATATATAAAACCTGCCTAAAAATAAACCACGCAGCCAGTGTTACTACTAACGACCACTGCGCAGACATTACGACTACTCCAGTCCAATAATTGTATGTCTGCAGTTGTTCCCTGTGCATGAGCCAGCACGTCCAGCTTCGCAATGTAAAAAAGTATTCCAGATTTCATAAAAAACACGCGGAAAACATCCGCACTCGAATCCTTCCAGTTACAATGCAACTCGTACGTCAATCTTATTGCGTGGGTGTCCTTGTTTGTCAATAAAAGAGATAAATGTCCGCCACACATTGATAGCTCCTTGCCGTGCGTCCCTTACATCACATTTACTAAAAGAAACCATTTTTCTCTTGTCATTTTCACAAGTCCTTGAGTGCTCTCAACCACACAGCCCCCAACCTTTGTGTGGCGTGGTGTATTAACCTGTTTCTGGTTTTGGTCAGCGTACGACAAACCAATACCCATTTCATTCCCAATCGTGACCAGAGAGACCACTGAAGCGAATAGTACGTAAAGTAGTAGTAAAGTGAGAGTGAGTGACATAATTTATACAGATTGATTACCTATATAGCCCGCCAACCATACCCTATCGAAACCCCACAAAAAGGCCAAAGAACAAATATAGGAATACGTGCTTTTCCTTTCAGTTCCCAAATAATCGGTCTTAATTATATCAGAGAGCACTCGAATATTACGTGCATGCATTTTATAGTAAAAAAAATTATATAGAGCACACGATTTCCATAGCGGGGCCCATTTAATCCAAAAGCAGTACATTGGCTATTTAACATTTTTTGCAAGCACTGCACACTCTTTCCTGTTGAAAAAGCGCGACCAATCTTTTGACCTTCTATTTGTGTACATTTGTGTTTCCATTTGTGTGATCTGCACCTTTTTCGTCAATATTATCATTGTGACTATTTTGAGACGCTTTTGGTGTAAGAAAGAAAAAGATAGTTCTCCGGTGGACGGTACAGTGTACAGAGAGATACATAAAGAGTGATCAACCAATTGGGAAATTACCATTATTTTCCCATAATATCCTTGTCATATTCGTATTTCATATTATGCAAAAAAAAAATTGATTTGTACGTTAATTACGTAAGGAAACGTGCATAAGTTGAGTGCTCGTGCAAGGCGGACTTTTTTTATTACTTGTGTGAATTCGTACAACTGGCATTGACGAATACAAAAGGAATAATATATTCTCTTCCACCACTTTTTTTCCTGCGTGGAAACCAGCAAGTGGAACACACACACTCCAAACAGCCAAAGTTACGACGTGTAGTATTCGGCGAACCAGTTTTCTTGAACAAAGTTTTTACCACGTTTTATGCCCGTTTTTATCCCTCTTGCTTCTGATATGTTTCGCTGGCTTGACGTAGAGTCGTCAGGAGGAGGTTGTTGGTTGTTTGGTATTACACACGAAGAATTATAAACTAATGCAGCAGTAAGTAGTGCAGTGCAGAGAGAAGTACAGTGGAATAAAAAGAAAGCCCACGGGAGAATCGCCTACATTTCCATCCCTTCCGATATACTACTACTACACTGTTTATCCCTATTGAAAGTGAACAACCGAATAACGAAAAAGGAAGAGAAGAGAAACGTGAAAAGATTTTTTTTCTTCTTCAGTGAGACACCTTTTTTACGTTTTACTAGGGACGATATATAGAAGCAGATGTTTGTTTCTTTTGTTTGTAGGTTTATGTTTTGGGTAGAAACACACACACACGGCGTGTGAGAGTGTGTATATATGGAGAGAGGTCTTATGTCTGTGAAAGGTGAAGTACTACACCAGCGATCGGATACACGGAAAATGAGGATATCATTGCAATGAAAAGGCAAAATAATAATAATAATAATAATAATACTTCCTAGTACATTTGTCTTATAATAGGCTAGACTGGGAGACTTTCTACTATTTGGTAGGGGAAGAGGGGTACGAGACGGTCATCTTTTGATGAGGATGAACGAAAAAACTCATTTACACTCACGCAGACGTGTGTAGGCACATGACCAAGTGATTTCTCTCTCTCTCTCTCTACTCTTTTCATCTGTTCCGTTCACAGAAACGACAAGGACACAACTCGCCATTCTCGGGGCAATACATATTGCAGTTAATTGTCCTCTCCTCGTTAGAGGAGAATAGTGTGTGTGTAGGGAGGAAAGATAATTTGTGGACGAAGTTAAATACCCTAAAATAAAGTTGGGAGAAACTGGGTGAGGATGAAGTGAGTGAAGTGTCCACAAAAATTAGTGCGTTAATAATCAAGGTACTGAGAAATATTTTTAAATTTTGGCTGCACGACCCATAGATAAATATGAAACAGGAATTATCAATGTCGATAGGTTGCTGCTGTGGTGTTTAAAATTTTTTTTTAGGGTTTTAAGGTTGTGTGTATTAGTTAGTGTGGGTGCTGCTCCTGCTAGACAATATAATGGCGAATGACGGGCAGGCAAGGAAGAGTTAGCATAAAACCTTGTCTTGTTTGAGCTCTCTCTCTCTCTCTCACCCGTCGTTGGAATAAAGAAATCTTTGTTTCCACACAGAAGACAGGGATAAACGAGAAAGCACCGTAAAGCAGGTACGTTAATGGTTTTTATGTTATTTTAAGCTTATTGGGTTGGTTAATTATACAAATGGTTTGCTCAACGTGGACGATGGGGAGACGAGGTGGTAAAATAGACAATAGAATATTTCTGTTTTTAATGGGCTAAATAGAGTCAGTCAAATTTGTGTTAATTATTAAATGTCTCGGACTGGACCGCATATATATGAAACGACGGTGGTGGCTTGAAATACCGTGCAATTGCTGTAAATCAATGGAACATATCTGCCTATACACAGTCGTTGAAGGGAAATGAACAACGACAACTCTTAAAACATCTAACCAGAAAATTGTTTATAAACTAGTAATCCTCATCGTCATCATTGCTATTACCACGAGGAAAAGAATGACCGCAAAGCTTCTAAACGCTAAGAAACCACCACTAATTATTATTATTATTAATTAGAAGGAATAGTAAATGTAGGACGAGGACAGCAAGCAATCGTTAATGTTTAATGGTAATAATAATTAGACACGTTTGATGTTGTAGCCTAATTAGTATTCAGTGGCTCTTTAGGCAACTGAAGAATAAACAACACTTTATGCGACCACAACACACTTGTGTTGTTTTCAACGAGAAGTGACGCAAGAGCACTTTGTATACATTTATCCAGCGAGAGAGCAAATTAATACTCATTGCCTCAATTCTACCAGTCAGATTTATTATATTTTAACGGGTGACGGGTTGGAAGTTGGAATACATTCATACAAGTGTAGTTGTACGAGACAATAGGACAATACAATACACCCTTTCCAAACGGTGTATGTGGAGGAGCACTGCGGCGGCACAAATGGCTGTTTTTGTTTTCGTTTAATCGTGTGTAAGTAGAATTACACTGGAGTACTTATGTGCTCATTCATATACACCAGATATACTGCATCGATCTTTGTTAATTATTAATAAGGACAGCCTCTCTTATGCAAAGTCATATATAAGGTGGTGGCGGTGGTGATGGTGTTGACAGTCGGTCTGAATTTGCAAAACAGTTTCTGTACAAACTCTACAAACCTGATGTCTACTCTTTTAAACTTCTTAAATGCTCTCTTGCTTATAAAAGCCCACGTAACCATCATCCATATATATACTCCACTCTAATAGGGGCTCCACATTATGGTTCTGCTACGTTACTTTCGGTTTCGTGAGTTTTGCTAACAATATCTCTGTCGTCCCGAATTTAGTGCTCTGTAGTCGTACCGTACTTCACTTTTCCCCGCAGCTGTCAACTACAGGAGCGCAAGTTATTATTACAACAGAGCTCCACTTTTTCCCACTATCTACTCGTTCCCATTTAAATATGCTGTCATTGCTGGTGAAATTCCATTTTTTTATGAAGGGTAAAAATAATGACCGTGTTTTATTGCACTCGTATAAAATAAATGATGGTTTAGTACTATTCGTCTTCGTCTTTCAAATTCTTAATTTTTAAATTGTAACGGTCTCACGCAAGACGCCAACAAGCATGCGAAGTTTCTTCAGATAAAAAATTTAGAAACAATCTCGTTCATTAGGACCGGTCATTAACGATGAAGACGTAGTTTCGTTTTACTTTCACATCAATTTTTTGTCATTTCCCAACATTACTATTGCCTACCATCAAGTAACAAGCAAAACTTTCCTTTTTTTCACCTTTACACGAAGGAATTAATATTCCCACTCATCAGTCGTACATATCCACGTAATTTTCATTTTCATCCAGCGGTATTAGTGGACAAAGTAGTCTATAATATAGTGAACCAAAGCCTTCCCAGTAGTCGTTTTTATTTTTTATTTGTTCGACATATTCACCTATACCGCAAACGACTGCTGCGAGTTGCTAGTAAAATGATAGCCCCAAACATATATATGTATTATGTGGAAAATGGCTTGACTTTTGTTTCGATTTATTGGAAATTTTTATTTCATCCAATGACCAACTCCGCAGGAGACCTTCTCATTATGATAGATGTCGAAGGTAGTTGGTGGTACACATATAGATATATGGGTAATATCATCGGAACTCAAATAAAATATTAAAACGACTTGAAATATAGGTTAGCTTCTGCTGGGCTTGTCTGCAAACAACAACAAAGAAAATGAAGCGATTCCTCCAAATAATATTTTCCTACAACAATATATATGGGAGACACACAAAAATAATGACATTTATTCTGTCATCATTTATACGTTGTATGTATGTATCCGTGTGTGTGTGTACGTGTAAGACATCAAGTATTTAATGGATGAATATATGTTACTGCTGCTGCTGGTGGGGTTGAAAGAGGAGGGGAAATATGGCTACTAAAATTGACTTTATGAGGACAGTCCCTTTGGAATGCTCATTTGGGTTGTAGTTTTACAAAAGTTGCTGGGTCGGCGGCGGTGATGATGATGATGATGATGATTATATGTTTACTTTTACTTCCATTCGGCATTCGATTTCCATTTACTATCGTTTATCCTTCTCGCTCTCTGGCATTAGTTTTTGTTTCGCTTTAAAGCCCGAACCCATTTGAGGAATCGCTATATTCAAATGTAGAGAGTTTGTTTGGCCACGTAGATTTACGGGCAATTACGCTGTTGGCAGCAGCTCTTAATTTAATTTTTAGTTGATTTTGCGAGCAAATGACTGTTTCGGCATACGTATGTGATTATATATTTATTATATATATGTACCTGTACTCCCCATCGATTCGATTTAATTGACATTGGAGACTGGTCGCCATCGGGCATCACAGCTTCTGTCTCCGTTGAATAATTGCAGGGTTTCCTTAAAGTCAAAAGTGTGTGGGTCGAATTTGGGCATTACTTTCCCATAGTTATTTTTTATCAGTTAAAAGTGGGGGATCGATAAATGTGGAAACGATCAACAAGCGGCTTCCGTTTCGTTTTCCGTAGAATATAAAATTGCGCAAATTGTGTAGAACTCGCACACGTTGTGGGTATGTTAGGCTACGATTTTACTTCGACTTGGTCACCTGTGTTAAATGTGTTGCATTGATTAAGTTGATTGATTAAGATTAAGATTGTCGCATTGATTTAAATCTTAAATATTTATTTCAGGTTACATTGTCGACCCAACGTTTTGCCTGGGTAGGGCATTCTACTTTGGTGGACTGTTGCGTTAATTTGAAACATTTTAGTCAATTTTTTCGATGGATAACGAACATGGAGAGACCAGTGGCGAATCCGCAGTACCTTCTTCGGACAAGAAAGTGCGCCGACGACTTAACGTGACATTTAGCGATAAAACAACCGTAGAACCCGTTGTCCTTCCATCTTCAACACCACCGGAAGTGTCTTCAGGAAAGTCGTCAAAATTGGCGAATGGAGTTCTTTCAGAAAGTAATAGCTGTTCACCCAGCAGAAACAATATCCTGCCGACCAGACAACCTCCAGACGGGGAAGAAAATATCACCGACGTGGACGATAACATTTTAGATGATGATGACGTCGATGGTAGCGAAAAGCCTCCTCAAGATAACGCGCCGCCTTCCGCATCTCAGCAACAGCCACCAGAGGAAGTACTACCACCAGGGGAAAATGCTCCTCCGAACAATGGATCAGACAGCCGGCGTAATTCGATTGACTCTTCAGCGACGACCTGTTCCAATAATAACAACAATTGGAACGACGAAATGGATATGGACGTTGATGAGGGGGAGTTTGGTGAGGAAGGCGAAGGTGAAGGGGAGGAAGGCGATTATTATGATGACTACGAATACGACCCTTACTCCCATGAATGGGTGCCAAAGATCAAAGAACCCGCCTCGGATGAAGATAGTGAAGCCGCTATGCTGGTTAGCAAGGCCGACCGTGACAGATCCTTGTCCACAATTGCGCAGGCCCTGTTGGAAAGTGCCAGGAGTAGCAATGAAGCCTACATTAAAGAACAGGAAATGGTGAAAGGGGAGAAAAGGGAGTTGTCATTTTTTGACGAGTTTCTCCTTTGCTGTGGGGGTTGTCGAAAATTGTGTGCGATCCAGGACATGCCGCCTCATCTTCAGTTTAACAAGTACATTCATTCGGGATACCGACATACCCAAGACACATGGGGATGCATGCTCAGTATTTTGTACCTGCATAACGAAACCTTGAACATTTTGACGCACCGTAAGTTTTACAGCTATAGATATTGTAATTGTAATCTGCATTGTAAAAAAATCTAATCTCTATCATTCTTTCCTGCAGTTCTCCCCATAATATACGTCGTTCTCTATTGGAAAACAATGTTCCCGTGGGATGATATTGAAGGAAACCTATTCCTGAATATATTGGGTTGGTCACACATTGTTGCTTCCATTGCGCCTTGGATTGGAAGCGTATTTTATCACTTGATGATGAGTCACAACAGCGGTCCAGATTTCTACCAGTTTCTGCTTCAGATAGACATGTTTGGAATATGGTTGACTGAGTGTTTTGGTAAGGGTAAACCGTAAACCTTTTTTCTTAAACGAAACTACTCGTTTGTCCACAAGATTATTCAGAATTTTAAAAGTTAATCGTTATCACAATTATTCATTTTTTGCGTCAGGCGCTCTCACCAACCTGTCCGCAGCCACTTGGTGCCTTCCAGAGACTATGAAGAACTACGTTGTTGCTGGCTACGGAATGGCTGCCGTGTTTGGTCTTCAAAAGGCTCTCACTGCGTGGACTCCAATGGCTCGAAGAATGTGCTTTGCTCCTGTGTTCCTGTCCAGGATACTAGGAATCGGGTTACGCTTGTCCAGCTGGGGCGGCGGAGAACCGTCGATTCTCCTCCATGTGTTTCTTCAGGTAATATTAGTATTAATTGCAAATATTTTATAATTTTACATTTGCATTTGAACACTACACTGCAACGAAATAAAATTACTATCACAGGACATCATCTCTGTCGGCGGCGGAGTCATAGGAGTGATTCGAATCCCGGAAAAATGGTTCCCAGGTAGACTTGATCTCTGGTTAAACTCCCACCACATCATGCACATCATGGTTGTTATTGCGGTTGTGCATATGAACCTTGCTACAAATGGCGATATTCGATGGATCATCAATAACTACAACAATAGCTCAAGCTGTCCAGTCTAAAAAGCTAACATGATAAATAATAAACCATGTAATAATAATTTAATAATAATAATAATATGTACAATGTGATCTGACGCAATTAGAAGAGCAATAATATCTGTGTATGTGTACCGCTTATCAGTATATATTAACAGTTGGATCTAGCGGATCAATCGCAGGTACTGTTATTCCTATGGTCCTCTTTAATTCGCCATATTAAGGTATAGTATTATTAAAATAGTCCGTAGTCAGCGCCTATGTCAGCCAGCTAACCAGCAAAGCGCTCTTTTTATTAAGCCCTCAATATAGTCTATTTCAATTTCCATTCACATTCGCCTTAGATGCGCGCATACACGGTGCAGTGCATCGTTCTTAATTATTTACTAACTCTCAAGATCAATGCCTAAACATTCTTTAACTCAGCAGCACTTATACCTCGTACTCCTCTAAACTTATCCTGTTCTAAATTCTAGGGACTCTGTTATATTCTATACAATATTACACGAATTAAAATTTATCATGCTTTCAGCGTTACCTATACATACTTGAATACAACAATACCGACTGTACAAGTGTTAATGATAAAAAAAATTTCGTAACTGTGTAATATATACTGTTCGTTATATCAAACCTATAGTCAGAGTATGTGTGCATATACGATACCTAATACCTACACGATACGAGTTTAAATGACAGGTGGAAAATATTTAAAAATGACAAGATCCGAAGAAGTTAACGTTAGTGTACCTGCCATAACATATAATAAACCGTTTACGCGTTGTCTTTTCCTTTGAGTAGTCTATAGACTAGACTGGATAGAATTTAGTCGGGGAATTTACATATTAGGATATATACCTTAAAATACCAATACCATGTGTAGGTACTGTTATTCCCATAAAAATATTCAAGTTTAATTACATCCAGTTAATCCAGTATTAAAAGCCATGTATATATATATATTAATATTTACTTTATAGCTGTTAAAAATAAGTGTTTAATTTTAATTCATTTTAACTATAAGTGAGGAAGGACCAACAATGTATTCTACATAAGTTGTATTAACTCTTATATTCATTCATATTTCCTAGTATTGTTGTGATGTGATGTAATTTATTTACTATTTTACCATATAATAATGATCTCGGAATTTTTTAAGTTTAATATCAGTAAACGTTTACGTTGTGTAATTGTATCTATAACGTATTTTCTAGTTTTTATGCCATGGTCGTAGTCACGTACGTATCATCATCACCAAGTTAGTTAAAAATATTGGGGAAAGTTGCGGTGCATTGTCACAGGATGAGTATAATATGCAACTCCACAAATTGTGTCTTCTGGAACCACTGAAAAATGTCACAAACATATGTTGCCTACTTTTATCATTCACACACAGTATTTCACAAAACGTAGTAAGGTACGTATATAATGTTTTTTAGAACGTACTTGTTGGTATTACACACTATGCAAGCTACTAACAAAGAAAAAAACCACACATTTATTTTTCTGTGTGGAAGTAATAAACGTAAATCTGCTGCTAGTCTTAATCACTTGGACTGTTTTTTTGATGGAAAATGTAAATTAAACATATAAGTAACCGTCTACTTCTCTAAAACTACCGTAATACTAAAAAACATTCGCTTTTTTGTCTGACGCGCAGTAGTCTTTAAAAGCCTTCATTAATTGAAAGTTTTAAAACGTGAATTTTTCATAAAAATCAACCGTGCCGTTTATTGTTTGTGTGTGCATTCACACAGAGAGGTAATATGGTAATGTAGTAGTAATATTATGTATGCAAAAAGCAATTTACAATATTATGGTTTTTTTCTGAAAAATGTGTACCTATTTTAGTAAGAAAATATATTCATTGGATGGAAAGAGAAAAAAAGCTTATTACTCTCTCTCTACACAACACATGTGTACATGTTCAATTTTGTTGACTCATTTCATAAAGCACACAGGAGACGCACACACACAACTGGTATGTGTAGTCGTTTAGAAAGCTAATAATGGCAGCCATGGAGGACACACTCCAGTGCCAGTCTCCTTTCCAAAGTCGTTCTGGAGGGCACGCCGTTGTAATCAAGGCGCATTCCACGTCGAAAATCAAAAACAAGTCGTCGCCTAATACCTAATTTGATTTGGGTTTACTGAAATGGAACTGCCATCGTGAAAAGTATACACTCTGTGTGTGTTCAGAGACCCAGGCCCTTTCATCTCTTTTCACTCTGATAACCACACATAAATTATTCCTTTCAACTTTTATGCTGTTCGTTCGTTTCATAACTCGGTAACTCTTTCTTTCACCATTCCATAATAATAATGTGTGTATGTGTGTGTGCAGTTTTGCCTATAAAGAGGCACTTTCTATGGAAAAATATAAATGCCTCTTTGTATTATGTAGCAACGATGATGATGAGATGTTGCTCGATGCCAATATTTGACATCCGGCCTTTTGATCGTGAGCACTTGCTGTTGGAGAACCACACACAACAACTGCTTGCAAAAGAGATAGAAACTCCCGAGGAGGACGATGATGATGATGTTATGTAATACAGAATGACATGTCTGCCATGCGTGTCAATTTTCTCAAGTCTTTCACTTCTTTTTATCGGGATCTGGTGGTGATCAAACGAACAAGTAGGTAAAGAAATGAAAGCGCAGTGACAACAATGATGATAGTGAAAATAACGACCGCGTTTCACAACTTGACACATTTTTTACACAGTTTTCTGCTGCTGACTATGATCGTGGTGATCATCGTCCACGTCATCACATTTCCGCGAGAAAACAAAGCATTCATGCTTGCATACATGTAGATTCGCTTTTTATGACAATCATGTAGTGCGAGGAAGGATTCATGATGGGAACACGATAAAGAGCCTTTTAGCCTCGAGATTCCTTTTTCTTTTTGTGCCGCGGTGCATGCCATATATTAATATTGGGCAGGGCCTTATTGACAGGACGATGTGAAAACATGTCATCACTTTTATTCTCCACGCTGTTCTCGTTTCTCTTTTGGTTAAATCGTATCACTCGCGATTTCATTCGTTTTTTTTCTCCGACTTCTTCTTCGCTACGACCGTACCAAATGTGGAGTTGTTGGTGTGTGGCTGTGGGGGAATCGAGAAGGAGATGATATGAGAAGAGAATAAAAAATCGTAAAGCGAAACGGTACAAAATGCTGCGATTGACGTCATGTGAGCATGCCAAAAACTCGGCTGCTACCACTCGTTTCCCTACTCTTTTGTCTACTTAAGTTTTAATCATATTCTTTCGTTCGCTGTCTCTCTCTCTCCCTCTTTCGTCGTTTACCGCACCGTCTCTCATTTCGAAAAGGAGACGGAAAGACTGTTGCAACTTTTGACTTTTGTTTCGCGAAACAGTCACGGAAGGAAGAAACAATATTGTGCATGAGTGCTTATGTAGGTGCACTTGTATATGTGTGTGTGTGTCAAGAAGTGCCCCGGTAAAACTTTCCCGAACAAAGTTCTTCCGTGCAGGAGAAAATGTAACAAAATAGCAAAATAAGCAGAGCAGTGGAAGGGGGAGAAAGGAATATACAAATTGTCTCAAAACTTGAGCGCAGAAGAAAGAGCAAAATACGTAATGCAAGTTGTTCCTTCAATAAATCATATTTTCACCTTTTCTTCTTTTTTCTCCCGTGTGACTAGTGGCTGACTGATGAAAAAGCGGTTATAGTTAAGGAAAAAGTTGTTGAAGGAGCACATATGCTTTCATTCTACCTTTCTTTCATAAATGAATGATTGATCGTTTTCCTCTACTAATGCTTGCTCTTCTTTCCTCTCTCTCCCTCTCCCTCTCCTGTTTGTTATGCGCCTGTTGTTACTGGTACGATGCTGAAAATCTCTGGTGAGTAGTAAAAAAGGAAATAGATGGGAAACGTGCTTTCCCCGTGTATTGGCTGACTTTCTCCAAAATTGAAAGCAGAAAGGAAAAGCTTCTTGCAAACAAAGACACGGGGAATAATGGCAGCAATGATAATGATGAGCACGACTGTTTTGTCCTTTTGGAAATAAAAGCAACATCCCATCTTGTCTTTTGTCGTGTACCACCACCACCACCATTATCATCATCATTTTTTTCTTCATCAAAAAGTCAGCCATCAATGAGCATCACGACAACAATGATGAAAGCTTTTTGTAGTAACAACCGTTTGTTAATGGAGAATTTGCAAGGAAAGCTGAAAGTTTAAAAAAAATCAGAAGAGTAAACACACATCCATTATCGCACACGTTGTATCACCGCGGGAGAAAATCATTTTCCCGGGGAAATGTACAAATTCCTTGATTCACTCTTTTCAAGAAGCACTCAAATGATTTAAGAATAACAGTTGCTGCCACCGCTGTTGACTTTCTCCCGAAATTTTCAACCAGTTTGCAGCAGTGCTCTCATGTCAGGATTTGATATAAAGTGACAACTTTGAGAAGTGCCTTGCCTCATTATTATTTAAGTAGTTTTCTATTTTTTCTACATCTTTCCCCGTCCTGACATGACATTTCCGAAATTCAATATGAACATGTTTTCAGGCTGATGAGTTGACAGCCACAAAAGAGAAAAAGGTTTACGACGACGACAGATAGACAGGCGGAGGCAGAGAGACAGACAACCGTTCTCTGGGCGCTGCTGCTCTCTGGATACGTTTTTTATACAAAAAAAGCACAAAAGCAGCTCTAAAGGATTAGATTCTTTACCAAAAAAACGACAAAAGTAAGTCGGGCGAGAGGGTGAGTGGTAGTATTCTGCGCAGCAGGCAATTATTTTATCTCTAGAGAGTTTCCCTCTGTAACAAAAGCATTTTGAGTGCTGCTCTGCTATGCTGCTTCCTTTTGGCTGGAATTTGGCTGTTCCCTGAATTAACGCGCAAATGACTCCATTCTTTCTCCTCATTCCATTGTACTAACTTCCTATAAAGTATTCAATTCTGGGGCTGCTGTGCTGCGGGTTTGGTGGGATCATATAACAAGTTTGGTTACCACTTTTGTACAAGATATGTGTACGTGTATATGTGTGATTAGAAAATTACTTTTCTTGATAAAATAGTTACAGGGTAAGCGCGTCATCATAATCATCATCATCAGCATCACCGTCCATCATTATACCCTGCTGGGTTGGAAGTAGAAGGAGGAGATTAGAGCACAAAAGGTGAAAGGGAAATATATATTGTCTTTCTACAAGCGTGATCTTTCTCTTGCATGTTTTCTTAAGAACCAGCATTCCTTTTACGTCATCGAAGAAAAATTACAAAGTAAATTCCAAGCCCGGCTGTGATTTATTGTTGTTCGTTTGTGACATCAGAAAAATGTCTTTCGAAGCGAGCATCATCACGAGATATTAATCATACTCGGGGGAAAATTATGTTCGCGTGTATGCAACTGCCAGCCTGGAAAACATGATGGAACACACGACGGACAAGCTGTCTCTATCGTAACTGCGTAGGTAAATGTACTAGTAAGATGATGAGCAACTGAAAATCTTTTTGGGGGGTTGATTATGTCCGTCTGTCCGGTTATTTAGGAGAGGCACAGAGAGAGGAGAAAATTTGAGAACAAAATAAAGATGAAAGACATGTTGTTTATGACGTTTTCATAAAAAATAATACGAAATCGAAATAATTTCATTTGCATAACCAAAATAATTTGTGCCACAATTCAAGCTATATTATCATATTTACGAGTCTTCTACTTAAACTGTTTATTTAACGTCATCGTGTCGTGTGCCACTAGCATATTTTTACATTGTCCTCTTTTTTTATCAAACAATAAACACCACTTTAGATGGAAATAAGATTTCAAAAATAATCTTTGCCTGCTGCCGCTGAGCCTGAGAGCCCCATTGCCAATGAAGTTTCTTATTTTTTTACAGATGCATGCATGGGAAATTACTTAACGTTATCATAATCCTGAAAGAAGGAAAAACATTGAAAAATTTGAATTTGTAGAATGTAAATGTGATTTTTTCTTCCGGAAATAAGTTGAAGATTAAAGCACATACACCACACATTTTTCACTCCCTGTAAGAAAAAAGACTCGCGTCAACTTATGAAACAAAAAGGATCTGGAGCGGAAAACTATAACTTTAAAAAGGATTTCATTTGGTTTAAACAACCTCACCACCGCACCAGCCAAGCATTTTTTTCTCCTTTTATTCATCTCTGTCCTCGGCAGATGCACTCGCCTCCCACTCTTTAACATATCCATATATTTTGTAATATTCCCTTACTTGATGTACGAATATAAAAAGGTATTAAAGTACCCGTACATAAAAAATAATAGGAGGAACACCGGGTGAAATTTAAGTATGACTTTAGTAAACCAACCCACCAGCTAGAAAGTCAGAGTGCAAAATTGTATTAAAAGTTCACAGGGCTTGGAAACTGCACGATAGAGAGAGAGGGAGATTTCATTACATGCCTCATTTGATATGTATAGAAAATTTTTACATTGTGTTCCATTTACCCTATTTTCTACCAAGCAAGAGAGAGAGAGAGAGAGAGAGAGAGAGAGAGATGCTCTCTAAAGCAGCATTATTCACTTCACATATCATATCATTTATAATAGTATATCTAGACATATACACAGTACAACACATATGCATTTACGTACAAACACTTGAGGCTTTAGTCTTTTTTGTATGACTCCCTTAAAAGTAAACTTTCTCCAACAACAGCACATGTGAAAGTGAAACTCGTACAAGAATGCTCCATAAAAGATAAATTTCTCTTTTGTGATGACTATCTTTGTACAATTTACTTCCAGAGAGAAAACCCCTGCCACGCAGGTAGGTATTGTTGTTGTAAAGTTGAAAGTATGTTTTTGTGGCTGATTTTGGTATTCACCTCGAAAAGTAGAAAAGTTTGTCACGTCGAACTACCATTACATTCCTTTTTATACGTATTTTCAAGACAATCGAAGTTAAGGGGACGCCATTTGATGAAAGTGGAAATACGGACGACATACCTGAAAATCTTTTCTAATGGCAGCAGGGATGAGGAGAGGGGGAAAAAGGGGAGAAACTTGAGCGAAAATTTGTCAAAAACAAATCCCATCATGGACATGATCGGTATTTTCATCGTGAACGCGTCATATCATCAACATTATATGATGCCATCATCTCTTGTTTCCCAAGTTCAAGTAATCCTATCCGTCTCCTGCTGTGTTCTCTGTTCTCTAAAACCCGTATCCATTTCCACTTTTTGGGTAGAAACAAACCGATAAAAAATAGACTCCCGTTTGCGCCTTTTGTACCCTGTTGAACCTTCCGCTGGAAGTTCATTTAAAATTTCAATTGTCTGCTTTTCTCCAGAAGAATGACAAGGACAAGAGAACGACAAAGGATGGTTTAGAGAATAGGGAATACAATGTCGAGAGAGAGAGACATTCACATAAAAGGACACCTTTTACATGCTCATCACCAGCTAAAATCTCATTTTACAACGTGTCCCCGTACAACCTGTGTACATGGAAAAAATCTTCAATAAAAGTAGGTGACTTTCTCCAATTCTCGGTTTTTCCTTGGGTAGCACAAAGAAAAAAGCCACTTTCAATAATGAATTTGCTGGGGAAACAAGGCAGGTAAATGTGAGGGGCTTTCTATCTCGTTTCGGCGTCCTTGGTCTTTCCCTGACGAGGACGAGAAGCTCTTCTACTTTTCTCTCATTTTATTATCCGTTTTGCCCGCTTTACCCGTGTGTACATGGCGTTGTTAGCTGAAGTGTAGTACCTACCTTTTTCATCTACAGAACGCTACTTTTCCCAATTTCCTGAGAATACAACACCACGGCAGTAGCAGAGCAGCAACAACAACAACAGGCTTCTACCGAGAAAAGTAGTACACAGTAACATTGTACAGCCTGTGCAGGGCTTCCTGTTGTTGAAGAATCCTTCAAAAAGGACTACAACGCATTATGGGAACTGAAGCTAGAATTTTCCCTTTATCAACATCAAGGCAGTAGCATATTTAGGTAGGTAGAAACCTACATATGTCTAATAGTGCCATAACACTGACGATAAGGGGTCGTACATACAGTAGGTGAGTCTAACAGTCCCTGCCGATCACCCTCCCTCTACATTCTACTTTCTTAATTTCTGGTGTATTAGTTTTAAAGGGGATTTTACATTGGGCTATCATGACACCTTCTTACCTTACAAATGGACACTCTTTATGAATAACCCCTACCCAGAGTAAATGCTTTAGTGCTTTGGTCTCCAATTGGAAAAGGTTAAATGATTTCCATCCCTGCCTGCTGCTACAAGTATTTGAGCTGTTGTCTGTGCTCTCGTTTTCCGGGAAAGTACCCGATCTCATTTTTCTTTCCTCGCGTTATATAAGCATGTCAAATATGTGCACAACCACACACATACTAAATAACCTCTTCTCGTTGTCCTCTAACTTATATACGGTGGTGCCTCACATGTTCCTCTTGTATATCGAACCGTTTATGGTTGGCAAGTCGGATCGTGTTCTCTCGATCTTTTCTCATATTTTCCTTAGAACTACGTATAGTTCATTCTTCCATTTTCTTTTGCTTTCTCTTTTCTCCTTTCTTTCATGTACACCACTTATTGCATATAACGTCTACCAGTGCCTGTGTGTGTGTCTAAAATACCTACCTACCCACCACTTCTGGTGTAGCTGTCCTTTTTCATTTCGACGTGTATGCCAGCGAAATGTTTTGTTGTAATAGCATCGATTTTTTCTTGCCAACTGTACACTATCCCAATAGTATATAAACTCTCACTTTCCAGCTAGTTCTCCTTCTTATGTCGTCGTTTTTTATTCTGTAAAGGTCTGCCTTGATCAAAACTATGTTTATCATCATCGTTTATAAAACCGTCGCTGTCGTATATTTCAGTAGAGAGAGATAAACATACAACATCTCAAAAATTGTTTGTTCTTTTTATTGTGTACTTGCTACTACTTTGCCATTCCTACTACTTCTGTACAGCTTCTCTTGTTCCAGTGGTGTTGTATTGTACGGCCATATACATGAGATCGAGAAAAGGAGAGCACATCAAAGAGACAATAATAAAAAGTATGATTTATTTTACAAGTTGAACAATAAATGAGGGAATTTGAACATTTTATTATTACAAAGGCAAGCCAACACACACACTCACACATACTAGTGGCGTAGCTTTGTTGAACTAGTTGTGTTTAGGTATATGACCCTAACCCAACACGTACGTACTAATAATACAATATTACAAAATAGCTCGTTGTAACGCAAAACAGGTAGCGCCGAGTAGCACTTGGCACTTGTTCATTCTCACCATATGTGTCAGGCAGGGTGCATTTCTGGGTAACCCGTTAATAAGAATTCGTTATTGTCTGTTCCCTAGAGGGAATATTAAGAGCGCAGGGTAATATTGCATGCTGTATCGGTAATCAGTAATCGGACAACTAAGTTGACATGATTGCATGTTATTATAATTGATTACATTATTTTTAACGAGCAATACCGTAGTGTATTTAATGCCTTGAATCTCGATTCATAAAATCAAAAGTTCAAAAAGGTAATGTAAAACGTGTCAATTTAAATAAAGGCTTTTGTCAACGTTGGCAAGTTTTTTTATATGTTTTTCCACAAGTCAGCATGTAGTTTTTATGAATTCATAATCGGTGTACCGTAGCAAAAGGAGTTGATGCAATACCTAAGATACCTCTAACCTCACATTATAATTCTAACAAAAATTAGTCTATAATTAGCTAGACGGCTGGACGGTTACACGGACAATCGCAGTGTCTACAATATTCCGCTTTATCACTGCTACTACCGTTAACCTAATAAATACCTGCCTTTTGTAGTTTAGATTTTATTATAAAAGCGATTCAATAACATTGATATCAAAATGTTATCATCGTCATCATAACCTAATATAGCATACAAACAACAGCTCACACTCGAGAAGAACACAAGAAGACGAGTCGACGAGATAGACAGATAGATAGATATAGACAAGGAGTAGTGCTTGTTTTGTTACTACAAGACGACTACAACCAGTAACTTCATGTACAACAACTACCACGTCTAATCTACTCTCTTTGGTCACATAAGGAAAAAAAGTGAAAGAAATCTGGAACGATTGAGTCACCTCCACCACCATCGCCAACCTCACCACACAGCTCATTGCTCACCCAGCAGCAAGAAAAACACACATATAACTCATAAATACACATTCCACATTTTTTGCATAGAAAACAACGACGAACCGACGTAAGAGAAAACTATTACATACCAATAAAATTCTTTGGCATTGTTTCTCATCCTTTGAAAGAACAAAAGAAGAAAAGTCTCTTTTATAAAAGACGGGTAAAAGAAGTAGCATGTTAAAATTGTAAAGTGGAGTGCGAGTCGTGTCATTACCATTTTTATTGGTTCACTCTCTTTCTCTGTCTCTGTCTGATAGACTGTAAGAAAAATCTGTGGAATCGGAACAAACATTCTTGTTGATCACAACACCAAAGAGTTTCGTTTGCGCAAATTAATGGTGTTTTCTTCTGAAAGGCATGAACTGAACACGTTACTTTGAAATAAAAGACACAACTAGTGAGTGAGTACACACCAGAAAAAAATAATTGCATTTTTGTGATATTTTTTCTACATTTCTACTGGAAATCATCATCATCATCATCATCATCGTAATCACAGTGTGTGAGAAAGTGTTTTTTTTTTGCTGTTGCGGGGCTATTACAGTTGTCGTCATTCCAAACGTTTCCAATCTCTCGTCTAATCTATTATTCTGGGCATGTGAAAAGAACTTGCACGGAATACCGAATGAAAATCGTGGCTGAGGTAATCATAATAATAATCCTATATCATTCTACTAATCTCTCTCACCTACTCCCTCTCTCTCTCTAGCTCTCTGCTTTTCCTTACTACACAAGTAAGTTAAAGTTAGCCTAAAAAAATATACATATTTTCCCAATAATTATTGTTCCCTCTGTATAGCCATAAGTTTACCATTTCTCGCATTTCATTTCCATTCGCTTTTATTTACTCTATAGACGGTAATAATAATACAGCAGTGGTCCAGTATAATTACGGAGGAACGTAACTCAAGAAAAAATTATCATTATTTTTTAAGAAATTACCATTTGTTTTTCTTCGCATCGTCAGTCGTTATCATCACATGATTTCGTGTGTGTATTTTTCCAAGTGGGACGCCGCGCAGTTGCTAATCGTCCTTCTCTGCCACGCAATAGCTTGTAAGAGAGGGTCAGTTTTAAACTATCTATTATTAATTGTTGAGATTTTACAAAGTTTAAACAGTCATTACGCTTAAGCGCCATAAAATATGTATAATGTATGGGCATGTGTGTTGTTTTGCAAGGAAAAGAGAGTCGATTACATATTTTGAATTTAGTCGCAATTCGTCTGTTTTTGGTTAGAATTTTTGTTTTGCATTTTACTCATCCCAGATAATACAAAATTTTGTGTTGTTTGAAGTTTTTTGCCGGATGGTCATTATTGCTTGGGTTGGGATTGGGACGATGATGATATGGTTGAGGAGGGGTACCTATAAGTGTAGCACAAGCAAAAAATGGCAAGGATAGCTAGATCGAACAAAACAGATGTAGCGCTGCTGCCGATCGCCACAGCACGCTGTTGTTGTTATTGTCGTCGTTCGTGCTATAACAGATTTTTTTAGATCTTTTTCCGAAGTCTGCAATCTGCAATACAAATTATTGTTCGTTTCAGTTCAATCAGTTGAGGTGATATCGCCATCATAATCGCAGTGCAGTAGTAGTAATCAGTGAAGAAACGGCATTAGCATCGTCGAGTCAACGGCATCGCCATCATCGTAAACATTAATGGACGCTAGTAGTAAAAGTTTTAATGACTTTGGATTTCGGTGTTGAAGCCTGGTTCAATCTCTCTTGTTCCTTGAAGGAAGGCGTAAGTTATTTTTAGTTTTTTAGCCCGCAGTTCAGCTTCAGTCAGTAGAGGAAAGGGTTTTAAAAAGTTAAGAGCAAAAAGTAGGAAAACGCGTTAATTTTACATTTGCGTTGGAAATAATCAAGAGAACTTATGACGGGCAGTTTTTTGTTATTGAATGAATTGCATTAAAAGTCCAACAACACAGTCAGAGTTATCGGCAGTTTGTGCTTTTTAGTGCTGCTGGAGGATGTATATATAGCTGTAACGACTACGTAAAGTTAAATTGTTGTAATCATTGTAATTAAAATTCGTACAAGATCGTAAGGAGTCAAGGTAAGGGAATATACACAACTTTTACCCCCTAGAACATTTCTAATTAAGTAGTGTTCGTAAAATTTAATCTGTACTAATACACCGTTTGAACGGAAACGGGAGATACCGGGATTCGGCGTGGAGGAGAGAATGAAATGCCAAATCTCATCGCGATTGTTGAACGCTTTTCAACATTTGGCATGAAAAAAAAACAAAACATTTAGCTCCTTCCCCGTCGCCGCCCGCCCCTCCCGCGCTCCCATGTCTGCATTCTGCAATCTATATTTAAAAGGTGAAAGGACCGTGTATCATATAACTATAAAATATTTGGAAATATTTGCATTATGAGCTCGGATTTGTTGTTTAATTATTATTAATAGTCTGCTTTAATTACTCTTGATGGAACATGATGAATAGTGTGCTTGAAACATTCCGATGTGGGCGTAGTTTTGTCGACTTGGTCAGTAGATTAGAATAATTTTATGGAGGCACACAGTAAAAACAGGTATATTAAGATACTTAAACTTTGTTCCTTTTTTATTCATGGAGCGACTGACTAACGACACTCCTTTTCTTCTGTCTTGTCATCCATCCGTTGGAAAAACTAGTTGAGTAAGTTAATGTCAAAGTCATATAAAACTCTTCAAAATTCTTTGTTTCAACTGCATCTCTCTGTGTGAGAAGGAAACAGGAAGAGTAAAATCTAAAAGGCATTTATCCTCACATCTTTCAACTATTATATCTATAATTTAGGCTGACAGATTGACAAATAAATGACCACTTCCACGTATTCACAAGATGCTTCGCACATTAGAATAATTGCTTTAATTAAACGGTATACCATTGTATGGTCGTGCCTGCATACACAATAGAAAATTTTATTGGGATAGATAATGGTAGTACAACTTGACCGTTAAATTTCACAATGCAGCTTATAACAGTTTAACCATCTCAATTGTATTAACTAACTGTAAAGTCTCTAGTGCAGCAGCTGCAGCTGCTTTGTAACATTCAAATTATTTTTTTTTATCGTCCATTTATCTGCTAGTCCATCATCTTCCTGTTGACACTATCGACTCTTCAATTGAAAAATCTTTAGCGTTTGCCTAATCTTCTGCACTGGTGCACCTTTGTTTGGTACAAAAATTTGCACCAAAAAGCCCAGTGCAGCCGCCTAGCTCACGCTACCAAACAATATTTCAATATGAATCGTGACTCGTGTAGTGACAGAAACTGCACTTTTTTCTATTCTTCTAAGAGCACTAAAGATTCAGTAGAGATATTATCCCTCTTTAGCTTCCTCGTTATCTACTCCTCTCTAAGAAGGCTATCTGTCCTCATAAACTAATGCACTTTAAAGTTAATGAGATCTTGCCACGTTATTATGATAATTATAATATTACCACTGGATGTGAAACGTGCGTCACTGTCGGATACATGGGCATAATTGGTGGCAAAGAGAGGGATTATATACGGATTATATATCTTTTATACTATTTATGATTATGCCATCATCATGGGGTTACAAAAGCAGCGGGCTACCAGTAACTACTTCATCGCCACCATTCCAGCAACATTAATTTCTCTAACTAATCAAAATTATTCGCTAATTCTCTACAGTACTAGTACTAGAGTCCAAGTGCAATGCTCTTTATATGTGTATATGCATATACGGCTCTGTAGAGATATTCAAAAACTTCCATAATAATGCGTTATGTGTTATCACTATCAACTGTCATATTTCTTCCCTCCTGTTACGACTTATCATCATCATCATCAACAAGATGCTGCTGGCCTGGCACACACCTTGCAGCCTTCAAATCATATAAATAGACTTTATTACGTGCACAAATCAAGTCGTCGACGACGTGGCGACGGTGATAATATCATGGCAAAGTTGCCAGTTGCCAGTCAGTTTAGGCGGAAGAAGTAAATTGTACAAATAAATAATCACGCTACTACTGCTCTTAGGATAACAGGGTTAAATAGTTAATTTTCCATTTATAATGCATTAAAATATATATGCTTCATTAAAGACATGTTGGAGTTGTTCGTTCTCCTAGCCTCGTGTATATTTGTTCTCGCGTGCAGTCGTCGTCATCGTACATGTGTGTACACACGTTTGGTTTAAAGGCATTTCCATTTATCATCAAGGTTATCATCCTCATAATAATATCAACATCACTCAAGCGCTGAAAATTGATGTGCTAGTTGTTATGGGTATCTCATTCATATCTCTCTCTCTCTCTGAACTCTGAACTGACTGATGCGCGTACATCTTGTGGTTATTTGGTTTCCGAGTTATGACTTCGTAAATGGTAATAATGAATGGCGTTTTCCATGGCAAAAATGAACTTGAAATAGACTTACTGGAAAACTAGCTCCGTATTTTATGTTGATTGCAAAACCTCCTAGACAATATATATGCAAGGTGAGCGTAATTTGATACTTGTGGTGACCTGTGTGGAAGCGATTCAGCCTAACTTGATGATTATTTTGGCTCATAAAAACCATTTTAGGAATGTTATCATGGCCATCATTTGGTTAGATAGTATAATTGCTGGGAGTTTGAAACGAGAAAACTACCAAATTGCAACATTAAAATGGGAAGATGCCGAGGAGAGTATGCATAGTGCAACCACCATTCATTCTAAATGCCTTTTCGTGTAAAACTCTGGAAGTAAGAGGATTTCTAGTTTTTATGACTGCATCTCAGGAAGGCTTCCATCCAAATTAATGATGAAGTAATAGACTGAATTGCAGGAGGGCTGTAAAAATAAAACTTGACATACAACATAGGTCTACACTGATATCATCAATAATAAAATTATTGGTCCCTACATCTTCTAATCGAGTATCACTATCTGTTAGTGCAATGATGCTGCTGCGGCATAGTTTGGATTTTTGTTGTTTGCTCGAGCACGATCTATCCGTATTTTTTTTTAGTATTTTACATGTAATGCGCGGTTTCATTATTTGACCAACATGCTTGTTTGTACAGTACACGTGTATTGGTTTTTGCTGCAAGTTGAACGCAAATTGGTTTTATGGTTCCGTGCGATGTATAATATTATGTCGTAGTCATTTTAATCTGTGTGTACGAGGAAGAAGAAAAAAATTACAAAAGCGCATTTTCTTAGCGCCTAAGGAAAAATTAACTTCCAAAGATGACGACGACGCAAGCGGCGCGTTAGTAAATTATGTGTGTAGTATGAAGTATCATTATGTACACAAAAACAGGTACATTGTAGTAAAATGTAGATTGTGGTGACGTACATCAAGAAACTAACATGATGCAGTTGCTGGTAGGAGAAAAATGTTAAAAATGTGTTTCACCTTTTTCCATTACACGATAAAGGACATTTAAAGGCGTTTGCACCGTCGCCACTAGTGCGACTCTGGCTGGCAGCTCTCTAACGATTACTTCTCTACTTCTACTACTTGAATCGTTTCTCTTTCTGCGAATTTATGATAATATGATGAATGTATAAGATATGGAGACTATATGGAGAAACTAGGAGCAGGAATTTATCTATTAAAACATTTTTGTCGTCTCTCTCTCTCTCTCTCTCTCTCTCTGTCCTCCTCCGCCATATGTACACAGAAGAAAATTTTTATTATTATTATGATGATGATATGCTTAAAAGCTCATTTCATGTAAAATATACCTCAAAGCCCACAGTAAATTGTGTGGTGGTCCTGATAAGGAGACGGCAAATACTTTACGGCTAGGACGTCAATGGCAATTCAGTGGAATAAGTAAGTCAAGAGTCTTGGTTGGCTCGAGAATAAAAAAGGAATGGTGCACACACACACACAGTTAAATCAAAAGAGGGAAGCCAAATGCAAAGTCATGGATGAAGGAAAGACAGAGAGAGAGAGAGAGAGAGAGAGAGAGCAATCGCTGCTGCGGCAGTTCGTTACGAAGGAATTATAGTTCTATGGAGAGGAGACTAGAGAGCCGAGGAAAAAAAGATAATCTTTTTTTTCGCTGTTGCTTGTGCTTTTGCTACCGAGGAGAATTAAAGAGACTACCGAACATGCTCATTTTGCTCATTCCCTGCTGATGCTGGTGAAGTTGAAATTCTTGTGCATTTTCCACACACGCACGCACTTGCTTTTGACTCACTCCACTCTGTTGTGTATATAAAATCCTCCCGTGAGCGAGTGAGTGAGTGAGTCAATCAGTTTTTATCCCTCTTCTCTAGTACTACCATCGAATCGAATTCACCACACGGCACCGTCATACGTACTATTAGGAGAAGTACACATGCGAGGATCATCATCAAGATTAAAGATACATGTTCTCCATTACGATTTGCAATACATATTGTACATTTTGTACGAAAAGTAGTCCTCACTCTAGCAGTCGTCGTGGTGATACTCTAGAATGGAGTCGGTGCCGTGTCGTTATTCGCCTCTAGCCTGGTCTCTTTTTTAAGCATGCACAGTGTGTTTGTGTGTGTCTGTGCACTACCACACATTCACTTTGGTCGTCTTGATAGAAAAAGAGAAGAAAATATCCCTGAGAGCGGATTGTAAGAGCTGTTGGTCTTACTAAGACCGATGATGATGATGATTATAAATATTATTCTGTATGGTAGAGCAGCAGCAGCAGCTTGTTGGGCATGTTTTTAGATACACACACACACCTTGAATCCTTCTAATTGAATGATGGAATGAGCACAAATGTTCACATACAACAGGCACTACCAGAGAGAGCCCTCTCACTATCATCATCATCATCATACTCGTTCCCATCTCATCATGACCGTCATCATCATCCTCCTCATGGTGATCATGAGGAACATACTACTACTGCACTCGTAGTAGTAGTAATATTCATTTTGAGCATTTTTCTGCATACATTAATATCGTCATCGTCATCATCCTTCCTATATAGTATTACTTGTTGTTGTAGGAGGAAAAAAAGTCTGTTGTCGTCCCTCTTTGCATATTATGGATACATGTAGATAAGTGTGCCTCCACTCTCTGCGTGGTGTGTATACGAGGTATATGGCATTATTATTATTATTATTATCAATAAGATTTATATTAGTAACATGTAGAGAAAGAGAAATTAAGAAGAATTTTTTCACATTTCTTTGCACACAACATTTTTTCCTTACTTTCGTTCGGGCTGTTCGGAAATTTTTATTTTTATCTGCCTCCCTTTTTCTTTGAAACTACTGCTCCACTCCATACACACGCATGCACACACACGAGTAATACTCAGAATAACACACGAAAAAAGACCATGACAAACTGAATGTGAAGGATATCATCTGTGTCTCTGTGTATGTGTGTGTCCGCAGTAGTGGTGTGGGATTTTTTTTCGCTGCTACTGCCAGCCAATTTGAAGAACTCGTCATCAGTTATTTCCATTATAATTATTTTCTCTCTGTATCTTATCCCCCGTCGAAAAAAAGCAAAAGTAAGTAAGTGCTCAGCCTCTTTGTGAGTTGTGGTGTGTGATGGTGAAGCAGAAAGAGAGACAAGAGGTTGATTTACTGTAAAAATTATTATTATTATTAAGTATTATTTGTTATTGTAGGTTGTACTCGGTTTCAAACCAAAGTGGAGAGTCGTTGTTGTATGGTAGGCATTAAATTAAATGGAAAGATTGAACTGTTTTTTTTATCATTACGGATTACGGTAGTATTAGGACCATTATACGGCTCTGCAGATTGAAGAGAGGAGCAGTTAAAAACTGGGATAGTGTGTGAAGCGAGAATATATTTTGTGGGAGGAGAAGAATTGAAGAATTCAATACTAATAATATTCGTACGGGTCGGGTGGTGGCGGTGGCAGTGGTGATAAACGTTATAAACTGTATATATATATATCGGTGGGTCGTTCATTACTATTGTAATTCTTATTATCAACTTCATATCGTCGTCAGTCGTCATCATTATCATCATCTCTGCTGAAAGGAACATTATCCTTGTGTCGTCGTAGTAGAGTCGTGTTTAAAAAAATATATATATTCAACGACGACGGCTGTTTGTAAGTTTTGTTTGCACATTCACATTTCATTTATTTTTTTCCATGTTTTTAGTTGGTGAGATATCTCACAGTCGTTGTGATTTCATTTTTTCAAGGTGAGCTAAGGTAAATAAAAGTAGACCCATAGAGAAAGAGACCAGATGTAATGGTGGTGGCTGGTTAGTAGTAGTTCACAGTTCACATGTGAAGATGATTATGATGATGTACGTTGGTGTTGCGTATTTATGATGATGAGAATGTGAACTTCTGACGGGGGTGACGACAACGACGCCACGACGGTGTGAATGAAAAAAAAGCAGGGTTACGTCTTTTTGCAGTCACATTACAGACCGCACAGAAAATGTGTACATTTCAAAGGAAAATATGAAGCAGTCATAAATGTTTATAGGGAGAAATTATGCGTAGTCATATCCGACAATAAAAAAATATTGTTAAAAAGCAGGCTTTAAAATATGAGTGTAAATGAAAGGTTGGTTGTACCTGAGCAGTTTGCGCTTTAGGGGGGAATATCCAATGTAATAGCGTTCGAAAAGTGACGGTTGTATGATGATGTTGTAGTAGTTTCGAGGATTTTTTATTCTCCTCTGATTTTCGTCATTGTATTCATTTCATTCATTCGTCCAATTTACACGGAGATGTTCCCATTCGCGGATGATGCTACTGATGACGGTGATGATGATGATGATGAAGGTGATTTTGAAGTTGAGCAACGAAACCTCTTAAAAATTGTATTTTTCAAAACTGACGTTCATGTTCTTGTATAGTTTCAACTCATCACCGTCACCGTCGTGTGTTTAAATAGTAAAAACATCTGGGCATTATTAATGCCAATGCCGACATAAATACCAAACTACCTATAAAACCCAAATGCACACATGATTGTGCATTTTAACTTGTCGTCGTGCCTTTTCCACCATTCAACTCGTTGTTCTTTGATTTGTTTGACATAATTGGGATCATACTTTTTTGGGGGAGTGGGGTAGCGACAACGTTTTATCGAAAACAGGAGAGCGCATTCACGATTCCAAGTATTTAGATCGAGGAGACTTGTTTACCACGAAATTCTCTACAAGGAATTTCGTTTTAGTTGAATTTCGACCTGTTTTAGTTTACTTTTTTTATTTACGTTGAAGTACGTTACGTCTACGTCTACGCTGCTCTCTCACTCTCTCGCGAAAATTTTAAATTATTCGTAGACCTTACTTTGTTCCTGCTCGAACGACTATATATTTATTTATGGTATGGTATTTATGAAAAGTTCAATAAAGCTTTTCCCCTGCTCACCTACCTGCCGTTTCATAAATTAGGACTCCCTTTTTCGCTTTGTACTTGAAAAGTTTCCCATTGAAATTGAAAGTAGCATACAGTTTGGCTGAAGGACTCTGTAATAACTTATAAATTCGTTAGCATCGCCCCGGCATAAAGTTTCTTTAGTGCTATTGCCTACTTTCCTCCCGTTTTTAAGCTGCTAAAAAGTTATTTTCACTTCATAAATATACACAACTTTCTCTCTTGGAGTGGGGCCCATCATCATCGTGTATTAGGAGGGAGCAAACAACATCAGAGAAATACATGCATTCATATAGAGCATCCAATAAATACACTTTAATTTTTTAGACTCTCTCTGCATGAACAACAAAGTAGCGACATAAACAACATGTTAGTACACACACACCTGTACAAGAAAATCCTATTTTAGCATAACTTATATTGACGACAGCCTAATTTCTCAAAAATTGAGAGGCAAAACGCTAATAACTCTCTCGCTAAAAAGCGTTCCGCCCAGTCTATTTTACAATAGCCAGCCCCCCTCTGGCCCCTCTCTTTAAATATGTACTGCCTGCACGGCCCTGCTGATTATTGTTATGATTAAGCTTCCAATAAATATTTAAAAACATATTTTGTATGTTCGTTCTACAGAGCTCATGTTTATAATGTGGATGTATCATGATATTATAAGAATTTTGG
>JAHZNE010001685.1:0-24214 GCA_027744055.1 Callyntrura sp. NNG-2020
GTCAATGAAGGTGACACTGTCAATGAAGGCAACACTGTCAATGAAGGCAACACTGTCAATGAAGGCAACACTGTCAATGAAGGCAACACTGTCAATGAAGCCAACACTGTCAATGAAGACGACACTGTTGTTGAATACGACGCTGTCCTTGAAGACGACACTGTCGATGAAGACGTCTGGACGGAAGCGGAATCTACGATCACCCTAATAGATGCAAAAAAAGCAGTTTCAGCGGTTCAAGTGGAGCCAATGGCTGGACCATCACATGGTTACGAAAATACTGTAAGTGACAGTTTTTTTAATTTATAAAATAGTCAACCTAACTGGGGTTAAATATAGTTAGGAAACTTATATGATGTTCACGTACGTAAGCATCAGACAGATTGAAAAATTTGGCGTAAAATTTAGTAAGATAAAGACTTAATGAGTTTGATTGCCGCATTATGTATATTCTCCGTTCAGCCATATGCTAAGATAAAAGTTTTGGTAGGTCCTAGAGTGTCCTGTTTTACGTTTCCATGTAAACCGCATGCGAAAAGTTTTCTTCTCTGTAGAACTTCAACTGACATTATGTCAGATTTTAGCGTGTGTGATTACAACGTATAAAGTGGTTAGACCTACTGCTAGAGAGGGACTTTATCATTCAGAGTAAAAATTATCACACATTTTAAGGAGAGTCAGGCCTCGAAAAATGAGAAGCAAAATAAACGGAAACTCATCATCAGTATTTCGGATGAAGTAGAAGAAGAAGAGTACGGCGTTCGAGCATTTAGATGGTACGCATGCATACGCCGAATCCTCAAATGACCCCTTGGTAGCGCAAGTTCGTAAGTGGTATATGATTCATGAGCAATTTCTTGTGAAGGGAGGACAGAATGATGGCGATAAAATTACCACAATCATCGGAAGGAAAAATGCGGAAAAAGTTCACGTGAACGTTCCGGATATTACAAATGAAAATGTATCCCTATCATCATCATCATCATCATCATCACCACCACCACCGCCACCAAGAAGCAGGCATACAAAACCATCTACTTCACGAGGTTCAAATGGAGTCATACCACGATCAGCAATTATAAGTTTGGTGGAAACAAGAAGAGCGGAAGCCAAATTGAGGCAATCAGCGGCTAACCCTACCCCAAACCGCGTTACTGTCCCTATCCTTATCCATAACCCTCTTTATATCCCCAACCCTAAGCCTGATCCTGTTCCTGTCCCAACGCATGCTGATGTCCCAACCCATGCTCCTGTCCCAACGCACTCTCCTGTCCCAACGCATGCTGATGTTCCAACGCATGCTCCTGTCCCAACACATGCTGATGTCCCAACGCATGCTCATGTCCCAACGCACTCTCCTGTCCCAACGCACTCTCCTGTCCCAACGCATGCTCCTGTCCCAACGCATGTCCCTATCGTTGTCCAACCACCTCAACACTCTGATCCTTCATCCGATTCACATACCGAGGAAGTGTCGCCGCCAATTATTGCTAAACCGGTGATGCGACCCTATATTCTACGCTCCCGGAGGTCTGCTGTAAGAATAGTTTGGAATATTGAACAGGAAAGAGGAAAGCGCTCGGTAGCGTTCATAAAATGCAGTAACTGTCATAAATCATATATAAAACGCTCCAACTTCACAAAACATAAAATGACGGTCCAGTAAGACATTATTTGTACTTACGAGGGACACTCAGAGGCTGTATGGCTGGGATCGGCTTCATATTTTAATATGATGTGCTTCTCCCCTTCCTAAGACTCCATGCCCAGTCACAGGATACAGCAATTTGTCGTTTTGGAAATATTCGAAAATTCGAAAATATTTTACTTTTTGATGTACAGGCAAATTTTTCTCGAGTCCTTATGTGATTTAAGATGGAAAATAATAGTGAATGAAGGGTCCCCCTTTGCTATTTTTCACTTTCGAAAAAAATTTGCCAACTTTCTAAATACAGAATAGCAACTGCAGGGCAAACCCAAAACCATAAATGTTACGTACTATGACCGCTGAAAGTTTATATTTGTCATTTTGCCATTCAAAAACATGCTTGATGACGGCTTCCAATTCGGTGCAACTACGCATCTTTCACTGAATGACAAATGACTGACTATTATTATTCAGAATACTTTCTGTGGCATCGCATGCTTAAAAAATGAAAATGCAATTCCATGTGTGACCATCTGTCAATTTGAAAAATTTACATAGCTAATGCAAAATATTAACCGTTAAAATGGTAAACATTTTCAAATGTATTAAAGCATAAACAAGTCGACACACATTTTTAGAATGACAAATATTAACTTTCAGCGTTCATAGTACGGAACGTTATGGTTTTGGGCTTGCCCTGTAACTAACTTGCCCTGGATTTAGTTACAATTCTGTATTTAGAAAGTTGGCAAACTCTTTTTGAAAGTGAAAAATAGCAAAGGGGGACCCTTCAGTCACTATTATTTTCCATCTTAAATCACATAAGGACTCGAGAAAAATTTGCCTGTATATCAAAAATTAATATTTTTCCAATATTTCAAAAACGACAGAGCGTTGTATCCTGTGACTGGGCATGTAGTCTTAGGAAGGGGAGAAGCACATCATATTAAAATATGAAGACGATCCAAGACATACAGCCTCTGAGTGTCCCTCGTTAGCATTACGTGATTACTACTTACACTCATTAATATTCTTATATAAATATCTCCTAACTTTTCCTCCGGTGACTCCCATTGTAATCAACTAATACATATTGTGTCTTTGGCACGATTACAGTGCGGTACAGTACGGCCCAAAAAAAATGCCTGTTCTTGAGAGGATGGATGTAGAAGAAGAGGAAGAAGAGGAAGATGAGGAAGATGAGGAAGAAGAGGAAGATGAGGAAGATGAGGAAGAAGAGGAAGATGAGGAAGATGAGGAAGAAGAGGATGAAGAGGAAGAGGACAGTGAGTGAATCAGAAGCTGTTATTTTACAGCACTCGGTATGCTTCAAAGAATTAGCATGATGTCTTATAAAATTAGTATCAATAAAATACATAATGCATAATAGTATTTCATCATTTTTCTCCTGTTTAATTATTGCAGACATGGACATTCTTGCAGAAATCTCTGCACCTCCCAACTTTCCCTTTTTCCAAAAGTCGCATCTTTCAGACTCACATAAATAAATATTTAGCCATTTCAATGCTCCTGGTATTGGATTTAAAATCCCAACTTTACCCCTGTCTCACATAGTTTACTTGAATTATTGCATTGGAGTAAAATGAATACCAAAAACACGCCTGTTGCTGTAAGTTTTTTGTAGGTATCCATTTAATAGGAAATTTTATACCTTCATTTTTTATGTATTTTTATTCTTGTACTGGTGCTCTACAGAACCAAAATAAAATTTCAGCTAGTTTTAGAATATTTTATGAATGCTTTCATTGTACATCACTTTCTGTATGAAAATGTTCAGCGTAAATTTAAATGTTATGTTAGTGTACCCAAAATAGAAATGAAATTTTAGTTAAATTTACAATTTTTACGAAGGTTTCGTTGTAAAACAGTTTGTCTTTAATTTAATTTAATTCTTTTTTGTATAAATTTAACTTGCATGTTGGTGGCTGGCCTTGTAAATTTAATTTCAATGACATCAATGTCAGTATCAGAATTATTATGGATTGGTGAGTACATTCGAGTATGACACAATTAGTATTTAATAATATCCAGAGGGAGAACCAGTAATGAGGATATGTATAATATGTAAATTAACTTGTAAATATATGTAATATCCGGCGACGAGCAAACGTTTGGATTTTATACTTAGCTGGTAGTATATAATAAATAATAATAACCTTTATTATGACAATTTGTATTCAAATTATTTCTGAAACCAGTGAACGTAGCCCTTCACATGCACATTTAAGCGTAAATTTTCAGTTTTCTTTGTTCCTCTCTTACCTTGGTGTACTTTAAGGGATTTATTTTACATTAAATTGTTAATTATAATTAGTAATAGTAATAATTATACTTTTATGTTGGCAATATATTTCTAGAATATATCATTTTACTACCTTTCTATGGTTGTTTTAGAGACAGATATTATTATATTATTTTAAAAAATATGAAAAAATGACATTGCAATTATAATTAAAAACTTGTTGCTGTGCCACGAAACTAACGTTACTCGTGCGACTGTTTATTTCCTTCCAAACTCGGCCACCACCACCACCACCACTAGGATACTTCATGAAAACTTTGGAAAGTACGCATCCACAATCATTAATTTCTTTTTCATCCACCCATCACCGGCTGAAGTTGAAAACAAAATTATGGTCGCCTCTTCTTTTCTAAACACGAAACTTGTTCATCATATTACAACATCCTGTATAAAACTTGTATTTTTGATTATTACAGACGATATTACTGTTGAATGTGCGTTCTTTGTTTCTCAACAACATTAACAAGGTAGTCGTCGTGTGGTGGCGGTTGATAATACAACCATGAAAATATACATTAGCTCTAGCGCCAGCTGTGTACTTTCTCTCTCACACACACTCTTGATACAAGCACTCTATTGAATGGTGCACATATATAGTAACTAAGGTCATAGTTGTAGTGTAGTCCTCACAATCAACAGCCTCTTTCCTCCTTTCATCTCTCTCCCTTTCTTTCTCTGTTTTTGTTCTGTCTTCTCTGCTGACTCCACACGTTCCACACGCTCTTTGACTAAATGGAAATTTTACCAATGGCTGCACTCTTTGCAAAGAAGCTTACACACAAATACATACATTCTTCTTCTTCCTGCCTCCTACTTTGTTCTGACATTTCACTGACATTTTCAACCCTCAACAAAGACCAGGGGCCACATTATCATTCTCTCTCTCTCTCTCGTTCTTCCTGCTCCACCTTTGGTACTGCGTTCCACATTCACAAAAGCTTCTCCCTTCGTCCACCCCCCCCCCTCATCACAAAACATCATACTCGCTTGTTTTACTATTACATCATCATTGTCGTCATTACCAACAACGTAAGAAACTGAACAAGTGAAAGTAGACACACACACACACACACACACACACGGAATTCCTTAACCTCTCATCCAACGCTAATTTCAAAATACTCAACTACTACTCCACTACATATTTTAAATGAAAGAGAAAATGGAGGGAGAGGAGAGAGAGAAATGATTCTTTTGAGCACGGCAATGTTGACGACGATGAAAATGAGGAGGAAAGAAGGATGATGATGAAAGTGCTTTTTAAAAAGTACTTTCAGCAACAGCAGCAAAGCAAGCAGGAAAAAAGCTTTCATTTCCTGCTCTAATACCTAAAACATATGTAGTAATGATAAAATGTTATATACAACCTTTCTAATATGTAACGATGTAACAGGAGCTCAAGAAAAGATTCATATCATATTTTTTGAGCTAGAAGCAAATTGGAGGAAAGTAAGTAAGTAAGTAGTATGTTTTTGTAGAAATTGTAAAGTTCAGAGAGTAGTCAACTAGACAAGACTCCTCATCAACATTAAGCTCGGTCTTCCGCTCTCTCTCTCTCCCTCTGTTTTTACTCTGCTCTTAGTATTAATTACGACGGTAATGACGACGGCAGTTAAATATTTTTACACGAGGAAGGTAGGTTTACAAATGTTGGGAGGGCCACAAGGTACTTCATTGGGAAGGTACACAGAAGAAAATCAGTCAGAGTTTACTGGTAGTGTAACAACTAATAAGTAAAGTAGGAATGGTGGGAATGCAGCAAAAGTTGGTCAAGAAATGCTAAAAATATATGGAGACGATGCAGGAGGTACCTGGAAATTAAGAGGCATTTAAAGAGGAAATTTAAAGGAGCAGACATATTTAATCCACTTTAACATATTTCCCGTTTTTGATCGCATTAACTGTAAGAAGGAGTGTTCATAAATTTTCATCCGGTTCTAACTGAACGGATTTTATTTCAATTTTGTTCAACAATACTTACTAGAAACAAACGGGGCAGTTAAATGCTCAAGGAAATTAAAATAATGCCAAAAAATTAGGCGGAAACGACAACAACAAATTTTGACAAAAGATTTACTTTCCTAACTTTGCCACGTGTCACCTACCTGTTTTCAAGTCTTGACGAGAATTTTGTTGAAGTTTAATTACATCAAAGTATTCTTGGAATGAATATCTGAGAGAAGGACTCAAGATGGCAGTCCTCCCTAGGCCACTACTGCTTACTGCTTACTATCAACTCTGACAAGACATGTTGTTGGCCCTGCTCGCTTGTTTTTCCACTTTTCACATGAATATTCCAAGAGCACTGACTCTCCCCTCATTAAGACAAACATTAATTATTTATACATTACGAAAATTACGCAATTACAGCAAATTGACGGTTCCTTCTCAGATATTATACTCTGGGGCATTACGACTCGCAACGGGAACATGCTACTAATATATCATAGAAAATGTCAGTTTCTATCCTACAGCCCTTCACAATCTAATCATTTCCATTTGGCAAGACATTTACTAATTTTCCAGATCTATAACGCGCCAATGCGCCATACCTTGATTTTTTTGCAGGAACTCCTTCCAACTTAAAATCTCTCTGCAATCAACTCCACTTGTTTACGTCTTACGTCGTTCCATTCCCCAAATTACGTGTATTAGTTGTCCTTGGGGAATAACAAGACGTCTTACCTTCTCCTAATTCTGACATGATGTTACCTCCGGAGTTCACATCCCTACAAGGATCACTCAATCAAATTACAGACAACCGATGTAGAAGCGATTCGACAATTTGCTGTCCCTCTGCTTAAACGTTTCTCCAATTTCCTGAAACACACTTTCCTCCAATTTAATAAGTGGCAGAGGAAATGCTTCAATCCCCTTTAAACGATGTTCCCCTTCTCATTACGCAAACCCATGATCCCCTTTGCATGTCTTCCTTACATGTACTCTTCTGCCTCCTTCCCATTTTTTCTCCTTACAATTTTGTACCACACAGTTGTCTTCTTGCTTTTACTCCCATCATTCTTTACCTCTTAATAACCTGACAACATATTCCGAGAAATTGCTTTTTTTCTTCTTCATTTCCTTTCTACCACATTTTCATTCCTTCCAATACGTAAGTCTCCAGCTCTTAAAGACCTTTCTCCAAGTTCCTAGTTATTTCCCTCGTCTTTTGCAAAAGACATTCTCATGTCGAACAGCATATTATTGTAGATTTTTTTATAAATAATACCAGTATTATTATTCCGAACCTTTCAGGATTAAACGGCCACTACTATTACTACTATTACTACTACTACTCCCTGTGAATTGGAAAGTACTTCTCATTATTATCATTTTGAACTCCATATACCAACCAACCCACTACCCTCCCGTTGTCAAATGGATAGACAGGAGGAGAATCCTTTAGAAAAGAAAAAAATCCACTGGCTCCTAAAATAAAGGAGCTCGTGTGGGTGTAATGGAGCAAAAATTGTATGGAGGCTCCTTCGGGAGTACTTTTGCATGGCACATGCCATATTAAAATTGCATACTTCTTTATTACCTGTGCAGGTAGATATCTTCGTTCTATATTGCGCATTCCGTTGCCCCCATTCAGGCGACCAGCACCCAAAAAATGCAAGGAGAGCGTCTATTTTCCTGGTGTCACTCTCCAGAAAAGAAGAAACGAGGAAAAAAATTCTTCAACTTTTACAACTTTTTCTTCCTCTTGGATGATGATGCTGCTGTCGCCGCCGGTGCAGCAAGAAGTTGGTTGGTATTAAGAATAAAAAAACTTGGGCGATGACTAAAACTACGCATCGTTGCCGTTGTACTGTTTTAAAAGCCATATTCATAAAACAAGATATTTGGAGGGGAGGTAAGAGGAGAAAGGGGATGATAAAAATGACTTTTGAAATGTTAATGACAAAACCATCGGTGGAGAGAAGGTGGAAAAGAAGCAGAAAGAGAGAGAGAGAGAGAAAGAAAGAAAGAGACAGAAGACAAACTTTTTGTTGTCGTTAATCCAATGACGCATGACTTGGTGGAGACCACTGTGTATATGTGTGTAGTGTGTAGTACGACTGCTCGTTATAATTTATAAATGGTAATAAAACTAATAAGGAAAAAGTCATTTCCTCTTTAATATCCTCCGGCTCCACCTCCGCTGCGTACGCTTTTTGCTACACCACCTTCCCCACTCAACATTGCTCGTTTTGCTGCTGCTGCTATGTGTGTGTGTGTCTAGGCAGGGACGACGACGACGACGCTGCCGTCTTTTATAGTTCCTTACCTAAGTAGCACTGAAAAAGTTAAGAATGCATGGGTAAGACAATGCACGTCTTTATTTTTTATTAACAGGAGGAGGTGGAGGAGGATGAAAACGGGAGCGCGCTACTTCTATAACTCATACAGACTGACGGTAGAAATTGCTGCGTGGAAAAGTTGGGGAAATACCCGGTCTAAACTGCAATACGGGAGAGAGAGAGAGAGTTTTCAGGTACTGGTTGTTGTGGCGGCGCGTGATAGGATGGCTGTTGACGAGAATGTTTTCGGGGAACCAGATAATCTTGACGTGGACAAGGTCCCGATGACGGGAAACTACTTAAAACACATTTGCTGTTGCAAATTCCTCCCCCTCCCCCTGACTGGTTCCTACTGGTTCATGCATGACTCTCTTGATGATTTTTTTTTACCGTGACAGAGAATTGGCAGCTGATACAACGAGCTCCCTCCTCAGCAGACGACGGAGCAAAGGAGGAAATGGGGACTTGTAAAAAATGGATTTTCCCACAAAATGTTTTACTCGTCCTGGTTGGAGCCTGCTGCACACACAACGACCGTCGATAGTGAAAATATTTCGCTTTCCTTTTCATTGGGATAATATATTCTCTCCATATTACTTCCGATCAAATAAAGTTAAATCTTTTTGTGTGAATGCGCCCCTATTTAAAACGCACACGCTTTTGCATAGTGAAGCAGGGAGAAAAAGAAGCCAGAAAAAATTTGCATGTGCCTCATCCACAAAACTTGTTTTCTGAAACGCCGCACGGAACGTTCTTGACGGCGGTAATGCTAGTAGTAGTAGGAGGGAGTCAGTTTTGTTAGGAATGGAATCCGCTGCGAGAGGAAGGAACACGGTATTAAACACGTTCAATATTTGTAGCAGACTGCTTTGAATGCTAAATAAATTGACAACTATCCCGATAGAAAGGAATGAAATAGATTTTCCTTTATTTCCTCCCCATCCCCGCCAAAACGTCCAAGGTGAGTGAGTGAGCGTTCCTTCTAAGTAGGAAAAAAAGTAATGAAAGTTGCGGGAAAGTTTTTTAAAAGCAGGCTCAAGGTTCCATCCACGAATCGGAAAGTAGTTTTGAGTGACATAAAGGTAGGGCTACACCAAACGGCGGGATTTACTGGGAAATACATGTTTTAAAGTGATCATGATGACAGTGTCAATGAACGGAAGGTTGCACACCATCCATTCTTCAAATTCGACGAAACAAAGTCACCTTTAAGACGGGGAAAGCATCTTTTCTCCCAGATTGAGACAAACGTAACCGTGTATGTGGGGCGGAGAGTTATTTTCTACTTTTCCTACTTTTTACTTAAGATAATGTCGCAGCACCGCCAGGAACGTGTATACACGGCACAGAGACACACACCACACACGGTACCTTACGTAAGGTACCTATTATACGGCGGCACAAGGTGATATGACAGTTTATGGTCATTCTACTGGAAACATTACCGTCAAAACTTACAAATGTACGGGAAAAGTTATTTCAAATCCCGATTAAATCCCATTCTGCTAAAAAAAAGTCTGGGTTTATTTATTTAACGAGTTAGAACATGCTTTAAGTATTTTGAGTACCGTATATAAGACGTTGTTGCTTTAAAGGATCTAAAAGTCCGCAGGTGCTACCTTCCAGTACGACAAACGGAAGGGGGAACGCTATTCCCACTGCTTTTGTCACTGATGAACCGACTAGATTGGAATTAGGGTGTTTCTGGAGTTAAGACCCTGTGCAATGTGAAATCAAAATGCAGAATTTAAATTTGAAAGCAGCATTCTGTCTAAATCCCACAACGGTTTTCCCCGGAGGAAATTAATGATTACCTGTTACACAGAAGGGCGCGTATTTACCCTGTATTACATTAAGAGTACACAGAGCACCGAGTAGAAACTTGGATTTTTTTCTTTGTCAAACTACCGCAGCACCAATGTCTCCTCCGTAGTGAGTATCAGTTAAAATGCCAAGGAAACCCCAGAAGGAAAACTGGGACTAATGAAAGAAAAAGTTTGAAGCTGGTGTTATTACTTGACAAAGAGCTCTCTCCATTAAATAAATACGGGTTAATTTGCAGCTTCCATTTGCCAGTAGGAGGATACTTAATCTTCCCAAAAAAGTAGAAAATTAGTTCTCTATGAAAAAGAGCGGGGGAACTGCAGCAGCAGCAGAGGAGTAGACAAGACAAAATCAAAAAAGATTAAATCCCTCAGGATTTTCTTTTGCTGTCGCTGATGTCTCTGTGTGTGTGTGTGTGTGTGTGTATCGCCGCGTCACTTTACACAGTTAAGTCCCGGGCAGTCCCGTTATTAGTAAATTTGTCCTCACTTTGTAAAGCTACACCCGTATAAACATTTACTGCCCGTATATATACACCCTTCATGTTGGCACGTGTTGTAACCGACGTATAAAAAAAAACTTTGCAACTATGTCATCAATAGAAATACTTCTTCTTTTTTTATCCCCCTCCGTCATAAACTGTTTGTCGCACATATTTTTTTATCCTGGGTGGTAAGCTTGTAACGAAACGACTGGAGTAAGATGCTATAAAGTTGGGGAAAGAAAAGAAGAGTAAAACATTACGACATGCAACTGTGCACATTATATAATAAAGCAAGTTTGTTTTGCTAGTAGTCGTAAAGCATAATGATATATAATTTTTAACAACTTTTCCCCGCCTTTATCCCGTCTGGCCTGGCCGTTTTTTTTTGGGGGGGGGAGGGTGTTGGTGGAAATGAGCTGATGATAGACTGAAGAAAATTAATGGGAAAAGTAGGGAGAAAGTCGGGTGTTTTGTTTATACCCGATTGGATGCCAGAATATGCAATGACAGCAGAGAGAAGAAAAAGAGAGGAAAAATGAGGTTTGGAGTAATACGGGAAGAAGTTAAGTTGGGATGAACGTAAGGAGGGCTTTATTGTTTAACGGACAATTAAACGACATGAACGGGAAGCGAGGGAGTCTTTGGAGATAGCGACGACGTTGAGGAACTCAGGCAGTTGAAAGGGAATTCGGGGAAGGCACACACACACACACAATTTATTTTTAAATAACGTTGGGCTAATTACTCTATAGACACAGTGCATTAAGTGCCTCTGTTGAAAACGCCGAGAACGACACCTGTAGCCGGATGAAAAGGGAAAGAGAAAAGATGATTTGGCATTTCATAAAATTTGCTAATTAATTCTAATTTTCATGTAAATTAACATCAAACAAGTTCCCTCCGTGAGCACGTCAACGACTACTCAACCTACTTCACAAACAGAGAGGAATCGTTCCCCTATTACAGACATACTACTCCCCTTGGTCATCTGCCGTTTGTAAGACGAGAATCCGGTCGATATAGGACGACACTGCTTCATATAAAACAAGGTTGCTTTGCCAGCGGCGCCAGGCACAAACAAAATAAAAGTTTCCTCAGCGAGACAGGCTCTTCAATTATGAACGATTCCTACACTCTAAAAAGGTAATCATCGCCTGGTTTTATGTTGCTATCTCTCTCTCTCTCTCTCTGAAAAAAAACTCCATAAAAGCTGTCTGTTAGTCGTTGTTGACAATATGGACTGTACTGCTACGCAAAATGGCTATTAAATGAGCAGAAGATGAAGAGGATGATAAAGAGAGTGACCCACTTCTCTTTCTTTCCCTCCTCTCAGTACATTACTCGTGAAGAATTTTTTGGTCATATGGCAACTCGGTAAGGTTAAGGAGGGTGCTATGGGAGCTTGTGCTCCATTACAAGGGGAAATGAACGACTAGAGTGCGTATAACATGTACGTTTACAGTTTCTTTTCCTTTTTCTCCGTTCGTCTTGTACTTGTTCTTGTTAATTCCCCCACCAGCCCAAAAGTTTCCCCATATTTTACCCCCATCATCCTCCTCAACCGACGAGAAGGAGGGAAATGAGCAAAAGCAAGTGGAGGAGAGAGAGAGAGAGAGAGAGAGAGAGAACGGAGAATCCTTTTTTCTTCAGGGGAAACAACTTGATGTTTTTTTGTCTTAATTGCTGCTGTAAGCGTACACTCCATAATAATATCCCTTTTCTTTCCATTTAATGCACTCACAAACAATAACAACCATCTTCATTTTCTCTCACTTTCCCTCGCGCGAGCTTTCTCTCGTAAATATATATATGTACGTACGTATTACATTTCTCTGCAAAGCAACCAAGCAACGTCGTCGGAACGTGTAGGGCTTGACTGGAAAGTCATTCCCTCGAAAATATTATTATATGGGCGCCCTTTTTGTAATAATATTGATAGTAATAATAATACACTCTTGACTTTCTTTCCATACGCTCGCCAGCTACTATGACTACTCCTGGAGTTTCCACCACGACATACTTGTTAGAAGACAAAACATGCCATTACATGATAATATTATTAATGTTGTTGGAGAAAAGGGAGAAAAAATTGATCATTTTCCCCACTTGTTTTTTTCCAGCCAGGTCGACTTTTTCTGTACCTACCTATCCCTCCCTACCTACCAACTAACCACCCAAAAAAATGTGTATAGGTAGTTATGTAGCGCTTATCAAATTTATAGATTATATTTGGGAGAAAGTGGTGCTACACTGCTGCTGGTATCGTTGTTCGCCCCATTACATATCATCTCTCTCTCTCTCGTATTGTTTTCCCTAGGTACAATTTGTACGCGCTCTCTAGTCGATAAAGAATCTCTAAAAAAAAAAGAGAAAAAAAACTAGAAAAAAAGGGAGAGCAAGAGAAATAAGCCAATCCTGGGCGAAAGAGTTGTAGTCGTCGTCGTCCTCGTAAGTAAACTGAAGTGAAGGGAAAGAGAGAGAGAGAGAGAGAGAGAGAGAGAGAGAAAAGAAAAAGAAAGTTGATAAGGAAAGTCGGTAGTTCCTGCTGCTTCTATGTTTTCCCTGCGTTACCTACCACGAGCCCACATACTTAGAACAACAATTGCCATCATGTTACATTATAGTGGGGCACACACGCACACATGAAAATAAAACTGCTCTCCTTCTCTATTGCTTTCTCTACATTTCCCATGGCGATGACATATTACTTATTGCTATTACTGCATGCCTGTACATACATGGGGAGAAAGAGGAAGCAAGCGAGGAGAAAGAAGTAGATAGGGATTTACGATACGCCGGTTAGATATCCTGATGATGATCACGTTGATGGTGATGAAGAACCCTCATACGGAAAATATCTACTGCCTAGTGCTAGTACACTATTATCAAACAGTTTATTTTCTCTTCCTCTCTGATTGTGAGTTTCTAAGAAAAATGACCTGTGCTAACATTCCTCCTGCCAGATTTTTTACTTGAAGGAGAGAACCTTCCTTTTGCAAATAGGATGAGAGTCAAAAAGCTCCTTCCGATATTAGTATAGATAGATGGGAAGATAGATAGTCAACTGGAGAGAATGACTTTGGCCGTGGCAGCTCTGCAATGCAACAGCAGGAGTCACAAGGACAGACAAGCAGCAGGGAGACACCAAAAAAGGCAGAAGAAAAGGTGGGATCAGGAGGATGCGGGCGGGTGGTGGAGGAGGCTTTGTTGCAAAAAAACGGTAAATTAGGAGGTGTATAGGTACAGACGTGTGTATAATCTACAGATATGAAGAAAAATGAACAAGTACTTTTTTCCGGGAAGGGTGGGGGAGATTTTTGAAGGTGGAGGGCAGAGAAAGGAGTAGAAAGCGAGAAATTTACATTTTGGCTGTTTTATGCCAAAAAGGAAAAAATACACGGAAAATAGCTGTTTCACACTATTTTTGTCTGATGTGTAGTTTTTGTACGAAACATTGTGTGATGTCAGAATTCGTTTTTACAACAAATGGGGATTCTGGTAACGTGGCAACTAAGATGTTTACCTTGTCCGGGAGAAAATAGAAAGTAATTTTAAAGCGCCCTTTTTGTTGTTCATATTTTGTATGTGCGTGCAATGTTGAATGTTGAAATGGTAAATGTAGTAATATATAGGAGAGTGGATATTTGAACAAGGGAGAAAATAAATTAAGAGCAAACTTTTTCTTCTACTTGAGCAAATTAGTCCGTTGTCTTCCTTTCTCCCCTTCTTTTGTTTCCTGTCATTCGAAACTTGACTACGTTGTTGGTGGTTTGCGTGGACGAAGTTCTTTTTTGCAAAAGGTTTGACTGAACCCATTTGTGTTGACTTATATATGCTTGGCTCACATGTGTGTAGTTGTTTGTTTGTTGTTCAGCCTCTGGCTGGTCACTACGTCGACCCGGGCTATTTTCCTTTTCTCCAGAGAATGTCAAAAGTCATGAGAAGAAAAAAAGACATAATTGTCCACTAACAATGTAAATGGAGAATACGGGTCCGATGTCACACAACACTTACGTTCCTGTGGATAAGTACCATCGACCTTGGTAACGCTTTTTGAGGGAAATTGCTTTTAAGGAAATATACGGGAGAAACCAAAAGCGGAAAAGGACAATCAACATGAACAGGATCACCGCTCTCTTAAGAGCTTCACAGAATCTGAAATTGGTAAATTTCTCGTCTCTTTCAGCAACTTATTGAGTAGTTCGTAAGTATATCCTAATTACAGGGGGGAGAAATCCGGTGGATTACGGCGCTAATAACTACCTCGACGTTACAACTAGAGAGCTTTTCCTAAAGACTCTTCCTGCGTGACTTATCTACCCCATCGGCATCCGGTTCCAAAATTGTACATTATTTTACACTCTTTTAAGTTTCGACGACAACTTGCAGTAATTTGGTAAATTTTATATCAGTGATATTTTTCTGAAATCCCTATATCGTAGAATTTTTAGTAAACTTAACTATGGCCAGAGCCGCGACAGGTAGAGAGCGCAGATTTGGCGGTATCGCCACTCCAATTTCGGGGGTGGGAGGCATCACCCACAACGTTATACAACGTTACTCCTCATTTTTGTTACGGAAGCTGTGCAAATGTTTAAATTCAGCTTAAAATTCTATTATACCAATTCTGTTCGATTTCTACAACAAAACTACATTTCATCCTGCTTATTTTCTAGAAATCATATTCTCCTCTGGAAATGGAATCCCCTTTCTTCCTTCCAGCTTTCCCCCTGCATTTTTGTCATATTATACGTACCATATTTCATTATTCCACACATTATATTCTCCTGCCCGGGTATATTACATTATTTCACGCATAACACTGTTTAAAATGATTTCCCCTGTTGTAGTTTGCTGCTTTCTCTCCGTTTCCCCCACCTCTTTAAATGCAACCGCAGCAAATGAAATGATGTCCCGTGCTTTTTCCCTGACAATAACAAGTATAAAAAAACTCCCTCCCTCATCTTTTCTTCAATTTGAACCGTAGCTCCTCACGCTCTTAAATAAACACGCATAAGGTTTCATTTTTCAATTTTCCTTTCCCAGAAAAGATTGCATCTCTGCGAAGTAGTCACGTTTAAGTGGAAAAGTCCTAGTTTCAATTCACTCACTCATGACTCCTGACATTTACAACATCAACATGTCACTACTACAACCACTGCCCGTAAATACTCCTATCATCACATTGCCGTTTCATTCATAATAGGCACTCTGCTATCAATACCACCAACGACAAGCACCCAATGTAATACATTATGCATCCTGTTGCAAAAACCTTCCCTGTTGTTGGTTGATATGTCATGGGCCTACAAAAATCGTGACATGATGAAATGAATAAATAAAGGACACAACTAATTGCATTGTAATACCTTATTCTGCGAAATACACAAGGTGCCGCGAACGACATGTGCCAACAACAGAAACGCATAATGGCAGTAGTATTGCTTACTTTTCACTTCTGACATTATCGTTGACTCTATTGTTATCATTGTTGCCGTCCCTGGAAGTAACTTTCTCCCTGGCTTATATTATATTTTGGTGAAGGTGGGCTGTATGCATAAAAAGTGGGGAAAGTAGTCGTCCTAACAGTGGGATGTCTGTTTAATACATCCTATTCTTCCTTTTCCCTGGACGGATAAAGATTTTTTGAGTACACTTATTATACTTTTTTATTATTCCTGCTTTTCCAGTAGCCTACATTTTCCTGGTTTTATGGCGCCATTGGAGGAAGGAGGGAAACCTTTTCAAATTTCCCCATTGTCGTCTTTCCTAGGATCTATTTGGTCATTTCTTTTTTGGTTCAGGTAAACTCATGGGGAGATGATGTAGTCTCTCCTGAGAAATGGAGAAGCATTGCAGTTGGTTTGCACCATTTGTTTGAACAGTAACGTCCCTGCTATTGAGAGTAAAACAAGGAGTAACGTGTATATGAATGATCATATTTGCATTGAGTAGTATAGTGCAGTGTTTTTATTGTTTGCCTAGATGCACCCTCCCCCGTAGAGAGAGAGAGAGAGAGTTCCCCAGTTGCCACCCAGCTGCGGGGGAGATGAGTAATTCGTTGAGATGTTGGCGCAGTCAAACGTCAATCGTTCCTTGATATGACTGGAGGCAATGATGGTACGGCCGTGTCAGTGATGTATCTCCTATTGACACCAACTGTGCTCGGATTCGGCAGCAAAATTGTTAAAAATGATAATTTTTGCCCATTTTGACAAGGCCGTCATAAACCCCAACATTTATTTCAGTTATGGTTAGCTCCCGTCAGGAAGGAGATTTTTCTTCCGGATTTTGCAGGAGAATGCGGAGTTACTCCTTGTCTGTTGTGAAAAAAACTCAGACAGACAATCTGGTCGCTTTTGAGACTATCTCTGCGCCGATGATTTAAATAAATTGACACTTCCTTTCAGAAACTGCACTCAGCTGTTGACGGGGGAAGGAGGTAAAACTCTTATTTCGGCTCGTTGGAAGTGCAAGAGTCTTGTAGTAGCTATCTGGAGTTTACTCTATTAATATTCTCGGGTTACCCCATCCAACAGAACTTTGAAATGGAGATTTATTACGTATCAGCAAACACCAGCTGTATCCATACATAAAGTTAAAGGCGATTTCAATTAGACATTTTATTCGGAGACGACAGACAGGAATTTTTGCTATTTTTTTTCTTTCACACAACTCGCCTCCAATCCTAGTGATCTCCGAAAGCGTTAACACGTTCCATTCTTGCCCTTCTTGTACGTTACCCAATCTAATGGCCGTGTGACATTGTGTGGGAGTCAGACCCTTGTTTTCTGTCTACTTGGCCCCTTTTCAGTGACCCAGCAAAACAATTTAATAAAGTTGTCACATTCCATATCGATTATCGATCAGTCGTAAAACCGGACCTACCAATAGTAAGTAATGTACGAAAAGGGTCATATTTTTACAAAATTGACGCTGAACGTTGACCCATTTTTCATAATTTTCCTCCTTTCCTACCAAAAACCTTTCTCCTTCCATTAAATATTTCTGTCATCGCTTTACTACCACATCCCCTACTTCATGCATGTAGCTTTTTCTTGATAACGGTCTCCGACACGCATCTATGTGACCAACAAGAAAAACATGTTTTCTTTTATCCGAGCGTGACAAAAGATGTAATACAGCAAGACAAGTAGCACGACACATTTTGTAGCTCCAACATATCATCAGCAGAGTTTATAGAAGTAGCGACCTAGAAGTACCATCTTTCCTGACTGAGTGTGTGTGACTGTGTGCATGTATATAAAGCGAAAAAAGGGGAAAACTTGTCGCTTTCAAACACGCCACATATTAAAAACACTCGCTCTCCTCACCACCCACGATCATTTTATTTTTTTTAAACCAGCAAAAAAAACGTATGACAGAGATCCTCTTCTGTTTTGCTATTTCTACGCCACGTTGCGCTGCTAACCACACGAATGAGGTACCATAAATTCCAAATTTATGATTATTAGCATAAATCATTTTTGTAAACCGACATAACTTATGTTGAATACACGCACTCATATACAATGAAAATTGTAATGTATGCAAAGTAGATAGATAAAGTGTATGAAAAAACCATTGTCATCATCCTCCCCACAAGTAGCCACTTAAATAAAGCAACATAAATGTAATTTTCACTTTCTCTCTGTCTTTCTCCCTCTGAATTTTTTATGTAGGTACGCACACCCAAAAAAATTCGATGTATGAATGAACGACTGCGTTACTTTTAAATATTAAAATGCTCTGTGCAAGTTTCCTTTAAAAAAAATGTCACATTTCCCCTACTATTGCTGCTGCCGGGCAAACATTTTTATATATTTTTCCTTCTTGGAATGCTTTCTCCCAAACTGCCTGTTTGGAAAAAGAGAGCGACGTTGTGTAACTATTATTATTATTATTATTATTATTATTGCCATTACACTTTTGGATCTGACTAGAGCTGTAGGCTGACAGGCGAAGAAATATTTTGAAAAATTACTTTACAATGTAAATTATCTCATTAGGTATAACGTCCATACATTTCCCCCAGAAAAATTTTCATCTTTCTCCCAGCAGACGGCAGAACTCCTTCCTTAACACATTTCATTATAAAAGAGATGCTCTGTCGTTTCCATCTTGGGCTATATCCTCTCTTCATGTTTTATTTAAACTCGCCTATTTACACCGAGAGAGGAAAAATTTACACAGAAAGAGGTACGACAACGAGAGAGAAGAAAAAAAAGTCTGTACACGCGCAGCATGTTGTGTCGGATCATTATCATCCTCCGATATTTGAAGAGGCGAGATTTACTTATCATCACCATTATTGGTTCTATTATCACTCCTCCCGGGTCCTCCACTGTGACCGCGTATACATAATAACATATTACATACATCCCTCGTTTTACTGGTGTGCCGCCGCGCTACTCTGTAGTGATTGGGAATGATGATGGGTCTCTTATGTCTCATTCATTATCCCGCTAAACTTTTCCTTTCCGCCTTCTACCCACTTTTTCCCCGTCCGTCCGCCTCGCAGCGAATTTTCACCCAGGCGAATCGATAGACAAGTAGGTACATTCCGTGGGTTACGTAAATATCGTCGGGTAAAACATATTTGGTACAGCTACTTTTAACTTGCTGATAGGCATATAACCTCCAGTTATGAACCTATGGTCGTTTACAACTAGCATAACTACAATAACAACCAAAAGTGTAGGATTTATGAGGAGGATTATTACAAGACCATTAGTTAGTCTGACTGTGCAAAGTTGTTGCTCTCCAGAGTGTGTGCGGGAACCAAGTGAGAACGCTCCGGGTTGCCTGATGATGCAAAAAATCAAGTGGACCTCCTGACAATGATGCAAGCCATAATTTGTAAATGTTCGAGGAGGCATTTGCGAGTTTTTTCAATATTGCCAAACGAGGGAATGGTGTGCACAATATGTGGGAGGAAAACAAGGTGCACTTTCTAGTTAGTAAAGTATATATAGCCAAGCCGAGCCAAGTCTATATAAGTAGCGGTTGTAACGTTTTATGGAATTGGTGGCTGCTGATGTCGGGGAAGCCGTTGCAGCATCAGGTGCTGCTGTTGTTGTGGTTTAATATTGAAGTGTGTAGTGTAGAGCTGACTTTTTGCACAGTAAAACTGGGATAGTAGGTACGTCGTGGTGCATGGTGGTGTAAATAAACAAGAGTGAACATGTGAAATGGAAGTGACGTTAAGTGGTCCACTTACCAATAGTGGTAATAATACTGACGGAGTAAAGTAAGGCTCCGCTGAAGGACCAGTGAAGATCCGTGTCCCGACCTCTGTTCCAGTCGTACCCATTCTTCTCTGCAAACGTGGCCACGATCGCCTCAAATCTGTGCAACTCCTTTTCCACCGCGGAGGTCCAGTTTTTCTCGTACAGCACATTAAACTGTTCTGAAATAGAGAGAAAAAAAGAGAATATGTACATAAAGAGCGTAAGGGAGAGGGGGAGACAGAAATGGGAACGTGATGCTGTTTGTTTTATTGTTATGAAAATTGCCCCCTTTTCCTAGTTTTTGTGGAAAGGGTTTAATTAGCATATTGTATTTACGTAATTACATAAAAATTTACATTTAAAAAAGCGTATTGTTCAAACGTCATCCGCTTCGTTATCATTTTGTTTTTTTATATTTATTTATGTAGAACTGCTTTAAAAAATGCATTGTCTGTATCCTCAAGGCTAGATAGAAGCAAAGAATAATCTTTGTTTGCTTTTGTGTTGGAAATGGAACGCAGTTGTAATGTGAATGTGAGAACAAGAGGGTTTCTCTCTAAAAAGACACGATAAATTATGTGGTGATATTTCTTACAGGAGAGGAGAAACCATAAACGCGAAAAAGATTGCGGGCACACAACTGTCCCACCCACGGCACTAGTCTGGGGTCAACCGGAGAGATGTTGTGCCACTGCAGAAAACCACACAAGAAGCTTGTTGCTAGGCAAGAATCTAAAATAAATAGTGATGTGCCTTGAATAAATCATCAGAATCAAAATTAGTGCGGCAGTCCAAATATCTGGTTCGTACACTCACTCGGCGCATAATTTTATTTGCTATTCATTAACTGTCGTCTCTCTCTCTCTGTGTATGTGTGCTCATATTACATCACTACATGAATATTACAAATCACACAAGTCTTTCTACATTTTCTACAAGACTCTACAGTTACTTCATTAACATGAAGAAAGAAGCCGATAATGTTTTGTCGCTATCAACCCCAGTAATTTTCAAACATCCTGTTCATCCTACCGGAACTAATGTGGCTCTTCGTGCATTAATACTATCTCTTGTATAAGGACATATTGTCTTTAATTGCTAAAAGCCGAACTATATATACTACAGTCACATCAAGTAATTATTTATGTATACACAGAGAAAGGCTTTGGGCAATGGTGTAAAACCCCAACTGAGGAAAAACGGCCGTTACTTTATTCATTACGGTGATAATGAAACTATTTAAGGGTATGTCCCGTCCAAAGGGGACACATTTGGCTAGAAACATGAACACCGTAGTTCGTAAAGTATGCCCGTTAAATATAGCAGTTGTTTCCTAAAATTTTTGGTTTCAAAACGTTTAAAAAAAATGTAGAATCAATCTTTTTGAAAACTGCTGCCACGTACCAACCGTATTTGTTACGCCCAAATAATACATTGTTACAGAATATTTTACCTTGAAATACTAAAAGTCACTAATATCTTATTCTCCCTTTACACCGAACTTGGTTCAAACACACGGCATAAACTACGCATTATGAGGTACATGCTTGATGCTACAACACATGCCATTTGTAGATTTTGAACGGGAAATGCCCTTAAGGCAGTTGCATGAGTGTTTTGCATTATGAGACTGTTATTTTGTAGCCGCACAATAGAAATGATAGTTGTTTCAAATATTGGTCTACGTAACAACAACCAAGTGGAGATAAGAAAATGCTAGCAGCAACCCCGTGAAATCAAGGAGAAATGACAATTCTAAACAACTATCGTGACAGCGTGATTGAATAGAAAATAAAACTTACTTCTGACAAACGATTTCCAACTGTCTAGCTACTTGCCTTTAAAATATACCACAAGGTGACCTATACAGCTGGGCAATCATGGTCACCGCTACATAAGTTTAGATTTAATGGCAGAGAAATAGTCAAAATGGGAAGTACTTGTAGTAATAAATGTTTTTAATTCATAAAATGTTCACTTTACAACGCCGTTTTATCAAAAACGGGTGTAACATGCTTTCTCCCCAGGAAAATTTTTTGGCACGTTCCTCATCATTTTCACTTTCCCCATCGTCAACAAACTTCAAGAATGGTCATGCTAGCAACAGTAGTGGAGAAACAGGGAAAGTGATATTGCGAAAGGGGATTTTTGCTGTTGACAAAGTTGCAAAATTTGCAACCAAAAAGTTGAAAAGGAGGGGAACAGGAGAGAAATTATTTTATCTACCAAAAAGTCCCTTTTCTCTCTTCTTTGACATTTTCATTAGGCAGCATCAACTGAATACGCGTACGCATGGCTAACTTCTTTACGGACGCGTATAAGTAAACATACTCCACCATTTCCAGTGCTCCACTACTCCTGGTTGACACCGGTTGGTTGAAGGACAACTTGGGAGAAAAATGAGCAAAAGTATAAAATGAGTGCGGAGAAGAGGAGTGTGTACACAAAAGACAGGATACACCATTTTAATACCGAGTTGTTGTTGCATTCCAAACAACGTGCAGACTTCACCAGCATTTTTTTTGCTTTCACTTTTTTCGTTATATGTCTCATTTCACGGTTAACTTTTTTCAGCCTGTCAGAATTGGGCAGCGCCCCACAAAAGAAAATTGTTTGGCACTATTTCCCCCAAACTTTTCCTTTCGATTTGTTAAGTTGTTCGTTTGGGAGAGGAGTACACCAAAAACCCGCCCTTCATTTGTACATTTAACAGGGAAAATGCAAAAGTGCCACGGGTAAAAAAAGTCACATTCCTCGAAACTTGCTATTTTTTCAATTATGAGTTACCTTTCTCGTCATTTAATACCCTGGAGGAGCTTTCTTTTAATAAATATCTCATCTATATGCAATTTTGTAACGACGACGAGGACGACGCACCATCTTATATGTAATGGATGCGTCTACATTTCACGACACTGCAGACGACCAACAGTGAGTCAAACGTCCCCACATTTTTTCGACTTTCTAAAAGGAAGATATATTATACATGTTTAGTTGCATCAATACTATCTGTTATGAATGCGTCCTCTCTTGTAGACTCCATTGCAAGATGATTTGTTCGAGCGCCCAGTGTATTTTCTCAGTGTTTCGTGTCTCTACTATCATCCGCATCACGTTTCGCCTGATTCTCGCTACTGCTGTTGTCTTTTGGAAAATTGAGACGTCTTACGTTCCCCCAAATCAAGATCGTCCTTTTGTTTATCCTTTTTTCTACTTTCCAGCCGATCCTTAGAGTTTCTCTTGGCGCTGCGTTGTTTTAGGCTAGGGTTACTCAATATTTTTTTCGGGGATAAAGTAAAACGCATTTTACCCGACTTTTTTTTAAAGAAAAAAAAGTATAATGACAGCAGCACAAACTCTCCTGTTTCCTTCACTGCTGCCATGGCTTATTTAAAAAAGGGGAAAATAAACTTTTTCTTGCCAAATGAAACTAGAAGTGCCGGCCCCATTCCTACTGCTCGGCTCCCAAAGAGAATCGCGTCTAAGTAGAGGGTCCTTTGCTGACAGTATTCAATTTATCTTTATCATTGGCGAATCGTCTTCGATGCTGATGCGACAGCAGAAGATACTTTTGTTTTCAATATTACTATTTTGTATTATTGCTTTTTTTAGCCTGATTGAGGTTGCACTAGAGACCTTGATCGGAGCTCAAGTGGAAAAAATTTATATTCTTTGGTTACAAAAAATAGAGCATGTCCGTACTCAAGAGAGCAAAGTACAAATACAATGACAACTATTTTGTGTCGGGGAAAGGAGAAAGTGTGGACGCAACCGCAGGCACTGGAATACATTGTGTGTGGCAGCTGTGTTTACATTGTTGCTCTCATTTTAAATATTTTTTAACACTAAATACGGAATTTTAAAAAATGTGAAATACCAATAGCACAAAGACAAAGTAGTAACGATACTTTTCTGAAAAGACCAACATTCTACGAAAAGTTTTTATCGAGTTTTTCAGTGAAACTTTCAGTAGGAGGAAAATGTTGACGCAAGAGGGTCCAAATACATTAGCAGGATATAGTACACTCATAGAATAGCGAAGCAGCCAATACAAAGCAGATAAGTCACATTTTTTGAGTGTATATGAAATCCGAAGAGTACTGTTGCCTACTTGCTGTACGTTGAATCCAAAGATACTGGCACACTTGTCTATTGTATCTTCCAGAACATAACGTAACGGGATGGCTGGGGAGACGGTATTATCTCTTGACGACATAATGAAAGTACTAAAGGAAAACCGCTCAACACTGTTATAAAATACTGACCAATTGACGCAGATGAACGAACGTTTTAAAAGTTTAGAAGATAAAGTCACTTCAATTGAAAAGCGTGTGGAAGCGATTGAAAATCATTCCCCCAACCTACTCACGAAGGACGAGATAAACAAAAAATTAAAGGAGACAGAGGAATCAATATTTGAAA
>JAHZNE010001686.1:0-35257 GCA_027744055.1 Callyntrura sp. NNG-2020
AAGTTGTTCAAAATTTTCCAATTGGGCGAGGGAAAGGTGAGATAGCCCACACAAACCTATAGGTAACGATCGCATGATTCTTCGTTTGTCATTATTACTATTATTTTTGACATGCAAACAAAAATTAATTTTCAACCTTTAGCCCTTTCTTGCCATTTATCCTCCAATTAATTCGTTATTCGTCCGAGGGAAACCAGCTGCCAAATTTTGGTACGAGACAAGAGAATGTATATGTGCTTATAATGACTATAGCAATATAAAGATCTGTGTGCTTTCACCACATAAGAGAAAATACAAATTTTTGGAAGACTCACAGTCGACAGGGGGAAGTGCTTGCCGGTTTATTGTTTGCAGCCAATTTCCTTGTTCTCCGTGTGTGAGCTTCCTCACAGTTTACGACAAAATGATTCAAAGTGACATAAGTTGTGATAACTTTTTGACTTGTCTTGAAAGAGCTATTATTCCGTCCAAAAAATTACACAGTTGGTAAGGGTAAGAAAAGAGAAGGAAAACAGGGAGAAAAAAGTAACGCGACATATATTATATTCATAAAAAAGCATTTAGATACGTTTCCTTTGTGTTTTATACCTTAACAACCTGTATGTATGTATCACCAGCAAAAATATTATTCAGGTTGTTTCCTCTCAATTTCCTTGCGCGATATGTGTTTTCATCTGTGTGTGTGTGCATGCCTGTCTGCCTACTTTCGTTTACCTCATGTTCTCTCTCTTGCCACAAACAAGAATGCAGCAAGACAACTGGAAAACTTTGTGTTCAGTGAGGATACGCAATGTATAAGTCGTGCGGATACGATTCATGCTGCTATTACTTTTTAGGAATAGCTTCGTGCCCTTTTTTTCTTTTTTTGCGCCCAAAGTAGTACATATTACCAAGAAGGCAAGTAGGTAATATGTCTACATTAGCTGGATTGAAAAATGAGTTTGGTAATGACTTTATGTCTGCTGTGAGCCAAATTTTTGCTCGCGTAACTACCCCGCTTTACCCGGTTATCTTACCTATTTATCCGCACGTAATGCAAGTACGCGAGACATCACCATTTTACAACTTTTCCTTCTTCCTAGGAAAGAGGATATCGTTTTTACCTACATCCTTCTTCATTCTTATCATCATCGTCGTCACCATCCTCTTCATAAAAAGTGGTTTCCTCATATTTTAACCCCTTCTGCTTCTTTACATAACTCAAAATGCACACACCAGGCATGACATAAAATACGCAGTGAAGGAGAGAGATAGAGAGAGAGGGCAACATACGGAATACCGAGTACCTACGGAAAGTAAAACTTTTATTTGTACTTAAGCTTCATCTTTCAAAGCTAGAAAAATACTTTTCTCCTCAAAATACTAGCTTTGAGGGGGGAAATTGTCATTCTCTATCTTACCATTTTCGCAGTGCTGTTTTCACCTCAATTCGCATTATAATAATAAAAATAAATGTACATTTTCTCTCTTTTACTCGGAGGCAAATAAGGGATGAAAGTTCCTAAATTTACGTATCTATACTCAAGCTTAAACAGCGGAAATGTCAGACCAAATTTGGTGGCAAATTCACATCACTACTGGGAGAAAATGTGGAGGCGCCCACATCCACACCCGACACTAAACCCACCCATATCATAACTTTCCGAAAAATAGTATGTCATATTAGTAAATCTATACTTTTCTCCACGTCTCTCACTTTCTCTGTTATGCAGAGTACCACCACTGTGTGTACGAAAGAGACCACAACGACACCAGGAGAGCAAAGCAAATGAAATAGCTGCGGCATTGCAGCCCCAAGGCCATTTCTATTCACTCACTTTTCACCACACTCGTACACATACACATATCTCTTTCCTCTGTTCCCTTATCACTTTTCCTTATTAGGAAAGAAGGATATTATATGATGCGGCTTGTGTGTGTGTTTCTCACTTTCTCCCTCTTTCTCGTCCCAAGGCAATATTTCATGCCATTTCCCAGATCAGTTGACGTCCGTATGTAGTCCTACGTATGCATGCATTTGTAGTTATTTGCCGTAACACAATATATCTTTCTCTGACTTTTCCGTGGAAAGTGCAAAGCAGCGTGTAATAATGCGTTTCTCCACACATACAATTTCTGTCGGCTCCCACCCGGGATAGATGTACGTCGGTACACACAGACATGCACACATTTTACTATCTATGTAAACATTCCACGCAGTCAGTGTGCTCTCTTTTTTTCGTCTCCGCAGTTGGGTAAAAAGAGAAAGAGGCTTGATGTTGTCGTGTCTAGTTTTTAGTCAAAAGTAGGTGTGGTACAAGTGTGTAGACACGTCGTCTCATATCATTGTCACATCTTATAGCTTCTAAATGCCAGATATATACACACATCAAGAGAAAGAGGAATATGCACACCCGAGTGGAATATACAGCCAACGGTACGTGGTTTGGGTTGGTGTTTTGTCGACAAACAAAGTGAAAGTTTTTTACGATATAACTTTATGACTCGTAACAATACATGTTGTTGCTGTTGTCATCACGTTGTTGTCATCCTTCTGGTCTTGTGCTGACAACTCTGCTCTGTACAGATACATGCATTTTAGACGCAATAATAAGAGAAGAATAAAAATATCAACAAGGCACAGAGCAGAGTCAATGCTCATTTTTGTGAGCGACTTGTTTGCTCATCTAAATAAATATAGAGGAGCAGCGACAACACACTGCGCTTCGCTCTTGCCACAAACAACAACATTGCTGCTTTCTCTCTCGAGAAAAAGAATGCCTAAATACTTTACATCTCTTATTCTGTCGTTAAATTGCATGCGATACACAATATTGTCGCTACAAAACACAATACACCATATTTTATGAGTGTTTCTGTTTTTCTCTTGTTTAGCTCACACGAAAACTATATAAACGCTTGCGTAGGGAAACAAGCTGTATATCACGTTTATATGAAAAAGTAAATATATTTTATGTTTTATGGCTGCACGCTTGTGTTTTTGAGGAATTATTGCAACTGTATCTCAGGCAAATAGTAGCAGTTAATGGAACAATGGCTGTAACTCTTGTTTTGCGGGCACTACCCAACCCAAGTTATTGTCTTCTAACTGGGTAACAATGATGCACGCGTGCAAACGAACAAACAGGAAAGAGAAAACAAAACTCTCTGGAGACAGGGCATATACTTCCCGCATCGTCTTTCTTGTCTCATATATCTCCATTCCCCGCATAATAAAGTGGGATGCAAGAAATGCTGCATTTACGATTATGTTTTTCATCCGCGTGTGCTCTTATTTCTTACTTCATCCAACTTGTTGTTTCTGGAAAGATTAAAGAAAACGAGCTGCACAAAATGCAAGTCATTCTGGTTAATGTGAGACCTCACAGAAAGAGAAAATGCCTTAAGAATTGCTTGTTTTCATTTCACCGTACGGAGAGAAAACTGTGTTTGCAAAGTGCACACACACACACATATATAATTTAGATGTGCTCTCGTACATATAAGTAAACCTGTTGTTTTTACACTGTCGAGAGAAAGGAAAGTGGTGCTTGTGAAATGTGGCAGAAGTTGTGGCAACGAGAAGAATAAAATGCAATACATAATCATTTCCATCTTAAAAGGCTTCCTTTTCTTCAAAGGGTTTTCTCTCCTTACATCTCTTTTAAGCCGCCTTTTCCGTGTGGGTGTAGAATGATAATGCGGAAAAGATGTGCATCAGTAGCAGCAATCTGACTGCAGCAGGAGTCCTTTTTTGTGTACAACGGGAAAAGTAGATTAAGGTTAAATTAATACAGGAGAAAAAGAACGTCGTCATTACCGTCAGTGGCGACAACGTCTCAGCTTTACGCACTCACACAACTTGAATGAATGGTTTTTGTGTTACCAGCTGCTGCCACGTAGCTCTTAATAGCGTTGCATGGTAGGCTCCTTTTTGAATGCGGAAAAGATAAGGCGGAGTGAATAGAAAGTGTTGACTTTCAAAGGGAATGCACTTGTCTTGTGTACTTCTGGCAAATCCACCATCGGCAGAACAGAACCACAGTTGTAGTAGTGGTAGTGTGGTAATAGTAATCCAATTCTGACTTTCGCTGTTGACGGGGAGAAGTGTGGAGGAAATTTTTTAGGGGATACTTAGCTCCATAACAGCAAACAAGGTGCCATAACAGATTTTGCCACGTCGGAAGGCGTTATATTTTTCAAGCACAGCTGTGCCACAGCTTTTACCACTGACTTAGAGTAGTACCTATTGACTCGATGAAATAAGTTGGAGTTTTTCTTTTCTACTTTTTTTTACGATTTCTTTGGATTTTCTCAAGTTTTTGGATTTGTTTGTCGCTGAGGAAACTGATAAAACTGTTTCTTAAAAGGAGACCAGTATGAAGCCTTGTGGCAGTGGTGCACACAGAGGAACCTCTACTTTTGGGAAAAATCGTTGTATTAATACTAGAGAAGAGGCTACGGGGCATTCGGGAAGAATGGGAAGAGAAAGTTTTTGTACGGTGCGGTGACCCTTCAAGCTTAGCTTGACAGATGTCGGGGAACGGAGAAGACCTCTGTGGCGTGGCGGTAAATTTTTGGTGGGGATGATGAACACATTTCAGTATGATTATTTCATTCGCAAATGTGCAAGTAGCTGCGTAAGTAGAAACGAATTCTATTGACGTTTTATGTGTGTGACTTGGAGAGAAAGGCAGACGAGAAACCGTTTGTAAAAGACACGGATTTTCTCTTGGTGAAAGAGAATTTTCCTTCAAAAGAGCAACTTGAGAAAGAAAGTGAAGAGGGGATAGGCGAGTAAGAGCCTTGAGCACTATCTTTGTCTGTCTGTTTTGGAGAAAGTGTGCGTGTGTGTATTCATAATCTGCAACGTAGACTTATAGATGGGTATACTTTAGGTTTGCATGGTTGTCCTGCTTACTATTTTGTGGCTTACTTGAATGATGCTTCTTCTTCCTCTTTCACGCTTTCATTTTGATGCTGACTTGGCGTTAACACAAAAAGTGAAAAAGGATTTTGACTCTGGAGTGGTATGGCTGGTTGGTTAGATGATTTTCACGGGAAAATGCGTCCATACGAAAATTTTTCAACAGTCTGCTGTGTGTAGCAGAAACGAAGAAAAGGCCCCTCACACGGAAATGAAATATGATGAGATATCACAAGAGCCCTTCAGATTTTCTTGAGGAAGAAAGCTTGACGTGAGGAAACGAAAAACCAGTTCGTGTTGAAAATAACACCGTACGTACCCAGTCTCAGCTTTTATTCACGCAAAAAATCTCTGAAAGTGACAATCGCTCAAACTAAAGCCTGAACGGTCATATGATCAGGAAACCAGTTGGATTTTTATACCTCGAAAGGAAGTTACCTGTCTTCCACCCCACAAAAAACACCCACACGAAAACAAAAAATATACTCCATAAAAGAACAAATTGGCCCGGATGTGCACACTGCGGCTACGGTCGTCGCCAAAGCACACACTTTTCTTATTCGTGATCGTAATCCCGGAGAAAATGCAAGGGGCGTTGTTGATAGCAATCCTATCGTATCGTCAACATCACGTGGTATTTAGTAATGTTGATGATGCGTGCGAGCTCGTTGCTGCACGTACCTGTGTAAAGGTTACCGACATGCATTCCATTCCATCTCTTTCTCAAAAAAACATCCTATTTTCTTGTGGTCGCTTGCCGCAACTTCCGATCATCTGCAAGCAAGAGCTTTTCTCTTTTCACTGCACTGGCTTTTATGGCCCTCTAAATGCGTTTTTACACACGACCACCACCACTACTGCAGTGCTCGTCATCATCGACATTTCAACTCTTCATCGAATGGAAACAATGATGGTGATAGAAGTAGTATGATGACGACCCCTTCTAACATTCAAGTTCAAAACGAATCGATTCCTCGCAATATGCGCTCTTTGGTATTATACCGTGTATACGTGGGTGTACTGCAAGTTTAAACAAGCCGCATTGAGTAAACGTGAGGCAGTAATCATAATAATATTCTACGCATTTTCGTTTCACTCTCTTTTCCTCATCATAATAATAACATTGCACGTCGAAACTTTCCGCACGATTCGAGATTTCCTTATGGACATTAATGCCACACTGCAAGTTGAATCGCGCTTGTGTACATACACACACACTGCCACGGGCGTTATATAATATTCTTACTTATAGGTAATATTATGAAAAATATGATTGTATAAATATATGCTGCAGCTCAAGTATAAAATTGTTAGCTTATTTGTTACGGTATGCAGAATAGGTTCCCTCACTTTCTGTGCGTTTGTGTGAAGTTTTGTGGTGGTGTGGGTTGGTGGTGACGCAAAACCAAAGGGATTTTCGTTCCCTATCCAGTCTTATGGAAAATTGCATGGATATAATAGCAAATTGTAGCCTATTATATTCTCTTCCTGTGCACTTACACACCAACACACACTCTTTCTTCCTTTCTCTCTGGCAATCATTTTTGTTGTTTGTTGTTAAGCAGGAAAACGAACGCAAAGGGAAAATAGTACTGGGAACGGAGAGAGAGATCTAGTTTGATCGTCTGCATGCCATCATCACCATCATCATAGCATGACAGATTGCATCGGTTTTCCGGATAAATAACCCTATCATTGATCACCACCAACCACAAAAAAATTCTCTCTCTCCCTTTATCCTTTTCATTTGGTCGTTGGTCGTGTTTCTTTTGAAAACATGTATTATAGATGATATTATACGAAATGGTAGGTATCAAAAAAGAAAAAAAGAATGAAAAGCCCCTTGAACGTTTACTGCAGAAAAATGCTCAAAAATATTACAAAACGCGTTTCTCATTCACTTTCATTCATGCACAACCAAGCAGCCTATTATACGCATAAAATTGCTTTGTATAGATGGTATGAATAATACTCTTTCTTTCGTAAGATGAATAGTCTTGGCATTTTTAACTCCTTATCGACAAGTCCACACATAAAAAATGAACACACAAAAAGAACTTGATCGAATACTTGGACGAACCCGCGCAGCAGCCCCGTAACGTGATGCATTATTAATACTGTAACCATTATATGCACAAAAATACCTTAGAAGTGTATTTTTAGGGGATAAAAATAAGCATTTTCCGGCTTTCTTATCGGAAAACCTATAGAAAAAATAGGGTTGATAAAAAGGCTCTACATAACCCTACAATTCTCTCTGATGACGAGAGAGCAAGACTACTAACTACTACTATGGTATGGGTGTACTGGGTGCAAAATGTATATACCGATATATAGAAGCTATCGCAAGCAATGAAAGAGATACCAAAGGCTGGGCACACAAAAAGGAATAAAGAGAGAGGAAAATAAAGAAGCAAACATCAAATTTACATTAGAACATGTGCATGACCTGTTTGGTGAATCAGGTGAATAAGCAGCAGGATAACTGCTTAAAATAGGATCAACGTCGTTGTCGTCGTCGTCGTCATCATCATCATCGTCAGCAACAGCCGCAGTAACAACAACAGGACATGTACACAAAAAAGCGCGGTAGAGACAGGCTACGTATGTCCGCATGGATTATGTATGAACATAAAAGCAGATAGTCGATGGAATGGATATAGGTGTGCGCTATATAGTGTGTAAGTATGTGTGTGTGTGGGTTTAAACTTTGGAGGAACATATCAGGGACCCAGGAATAAAAAATGCATTTTCATTGAATTGAATGGGTATCATCCCGTTTTGTATAGTCCAGACCAGTCGCACATTTTTTCCTTATCTCGAATCCATTCAGGAGGCCGTTTTGAATGTAAATATGTATATACGTGTGTGGTGTAACCTTACTTAGGTTTTTTTCTCTGTGTAGTTTTTTCATGATAAGCATACTTATTTCCCCGTTTCTTTTCACATTGGCTCCTACACATTACGCTTTGTTGTACACACACACAGACACGTCCTGCAATACAGCAAGCAGTAAAATGCGGAAAAAACTGGAGTGTTTGGACGTGGTCCGTATTCCAGCGAAAATAAACTGGAGTAGTGTGGGTTTTCTGTTTCTCTGAACTAAACATAGTTTAGTTTTTTAATGGAACGTTTGCAGACCTGCCAGCAGTTGAACCCAGCAATATTCGTCGTGTTAGGATACCGGAATGGTGAGCAGCAGGAGTCTTATAAAAATGGGCATACATGCAGCACGACATGAATTATTGGGGTAGATAGTCGGAGAGTCAAGCGGACGGGGAGACGTAAGTGAGTACGCAAAACGCAAAGCAAGCAGCAGAAAACAAGGGGAGTGATTGATGGCCAAGTTGAGTGACATGAAGTAATACATTGGAACAGGAGTAGTAACAGTAGCAGAGTGCGGGCTGGGGAGAGGGAAGCAGTCACAGTTACATATAACGATGTGTTCAAAAGAAGCAGTAAACAGCTCATTTCTTTTTTTTTCACTGAGAAATTCCAGAATTTAATGGACTCTCCAGCAACATTGATCTTACGGTAGAAACACAAATCGTGCTGGGGTAGCGGGAAATAGGAGCATTTAAAAAGTAGTGGGCATTTTTGCGTATGTTCTAGTTGGTAAGGACAGAGCCGTTCCATCTGTCCTAGAGGTTCGAGATGCAACATGCAACGTACTATATTAATAGTAAGATTTAGATAAAGGAAATAGAGAAAGAGAAGCCTATATGTTCTTTTATTACAGTCACAATATCCCCTAATTTAATAATGCAATTCCAGAAGATATGTGTCTTCTGTCATTTACAACACTCATCCCATAAGCAAGTCCAACTTGCCCGTTTCTTGCCTTGCCTCCATCTCATCAGGGTAATAGATAATCCATTATTGTTTTCGTGGGCATGGCTTATCAAAGTATAGGCGTGAATTATGATAAAGGAAGCTGGGGCTTAGAGTTATTACTAATGACTAATGACAAAGTTGAGTCATTCATTTTTCAAAATGTTGCGCTTCCATAACCCCTTCACAAGATAACTTGTTCATTTGATTGTAAGAATGAAAGTTAATAACATACGTACACAAACATCGTAATCATCTTTGATTCTCTGCCCCTCTCGGATTTATTGTTGTTTATGAATTACACTAGTGCATGTATATACGTCGCTCATCAAAACTAATTAAATTACTTCCAGTCGAGTTGTGTATTTTAAAATATTTTTGTTATTTTAGGCTTGTCTAGCACACTGTCAGTGAAAACAAATAGTCTAAATCGTGCTCTCATTTTATTTTATCCTGGTTGATATGCAAAGGTTCATTTTACACCCGGACCATTGACCAGTGTGTCAACGACATTCTAGATGACATTTAACAAAATTATGCTTTTAATCGTAAAGACTACTGCTGTTGCTGCCTCTCATAAATGCTAAATATACAAGCAACATATTGCCGTGTCTCATCTCAGACTGAAGCTGCCCTGCTGCCGATTTACTGACGCGTAGCAACCCCTCTTTTAAAGGAATTGTTCCGTGGTCATTCTCTCTTCTGGGTTGTGCCACCACGATTAAATTAAATTATTGGACATGAAATCACGACGAGTGTTTTTAATTTTTCATCATGTTTCTAGTCGTCGTTCGCTCTTTCGACAAACATTACCAACCACCTACTCCGCCGGTTATGCTACATGTAATAAAAGTGAATCTCTGTCTGTCGCTCACGTCCCATTATCATCATTCTCCTCAAATGATGGCCTTTTGTTACCGGTCACTCTTCTCTCTCTCTGTTCACTCATTGAAAACCCATTATGTCTTCTCTATTGTTCTGATTCCTCGTAACTTTGGTCCACTCTGGACACATACACTGTCTGGTTTTATTTCTGTCCAAACTGCCGCCAACTCATTAAATTATCGTGTTTATTGATATGATATGCACAAAAAAGGTCATCATGATAGCTTTTTCCCTTTGTAAACTTCATTATTAATTTCCTTGCTGTGCATTTTCTTCACCAGGAGAGTACATGAACATATCTTGTCAGTGAATCTCACCAGCCAAACGGTTCGGGAGAGAGAGAGAGAAAGAGGTCTTCTGGCGTGCCAAGTGGTATGTGCCAACCATAAAAGCTTTTTGTTTAAAACAAGTGATCAGATTAAGAATGACAATGCATAAAAGTTAAATTTATATGCACATTTAGTGCCTTTAAAAGGTTGTTTGATGGGTCATTTTTCGTTGATAGTGGTACAGGGCGCTTAGCGCTTATACGCTGTGGGTTGTAATAGTTCAAGAATATTTTGATGATGATTTAATGACCTGACGTACCAACCATTATCCTGTTGTTGCCCCGTCTCAAAACTTCTGCTGTTACCGCTGCTACTGCCACATCGAGCTTACTGCTGACGCGACTGTTTTGCAGAGAGAACTCTGACGGCAAAGAAAATTTCGTTGCGGAGCAGAGAAGTAAGGTGCCTGTCTCTATCCGTATACCTAGTTTTTGCACTTTTTCTCTGCATTGTCGGGATATTATTACTACTGGTATAAATCTCTCGAAAAGCTATTCAAAAAATGTATCCGTTTTTTGGTTAAAGACTGGTTCTCCTCTCTCTTTTTTAATTAATCGCGCCCATTACAAGGAAATAAATTCCCTTTGTGTTCTGTGACTCTTTTAGCTTATGGACCGTGTAATGAACAAGATCATCACTGTATGTGTGTCTACATATAAAAAGGAATTTGCGTAGGAAGCTTAAAAGTGAAACTGACTTTTGGTCTCCCTCTCCCCAGGGAAAATATAAAGAAAATGCAACAAGAGATGAAGTAGAACTTTTCGGGGTGGATGACTTGACTTTGTAGTTTTTACCACAAAGTTTTTACTTTTCTACAAGAAAAACGTTATAAGGGAGAAAAGAGAAATGTAAGCAGAAATGAGATGGGAACGGGAATTATTTGAAAAAAATATGTATAGTCGTAGTAGTGGTAGTAGTAGTATTAGATGTTGTCGTTGGAAGTTTGAGATGAAAAGGCTTCTTGCTAAAAGGGTCTTCTCTCCCACTTTTTGACTTTGGAGAAGTCAATGGATGTGGCTGATGAGGAGGAAGATGTAGTCGTCTTCTTTATTTAAAAAAGAGTTGAATTAGTCAAAAGGAACGGAGTTCGCGTGTTTTTTGGTATAGTGATGACGTACACGCATAATAGAGGGAACCCGTAAATATAGAGAGTCTGTGTGTGTGGTAGGTTTGTTAAAGGTACCACCGTACATTAAAAGAATATCTTTGCATCCGTTGATTTATGAACTCTATAAACTTCCCAGAGCCAAAAATGTGTGAGTAGAAGAAGTAGTGGTAGTTTTAGCTGCGACGGTAGAGAGTTGGTCTACTTCAAAAAGAATGAAAAGGAGAAAAAAGAAGAGAACAAGCGAGGTAAATGATTTATTACCAGACGGAGACGCGCAGCAACAACAGCAGCAGCAGAAGTAACATTTTCGTTGCAGGAATCTAAACTGGCTTTAGAAGTCCCGGATACAAACGCAGGATAAGAAGAGAGAGAGGACAACATATTTCATGCAAGAGTTTTTCGCTTGAACTCGCTGCAGGTTTTTGGAGAGCTCTATTATTGCCAGTGGTTACTTAGCGGGATCTATATTTAAAAATGGAAATGGTTGTGGTGGCAGGGCAGCAGCAGCAGCATTAAGCTAGAATTTGATGGTGACCAAAGTAGGGAAATGATATACACCGTGTATTTTTATTATTATCCTCAATTTCATAGCTCAATTCCGACTTTTATGGTGAATTCGTTTTATTTATCACGGATTTTCTCACCTATGATTGTCCGTATTTCATACAATATATATGTTAATTTCCACTGAGGAAGTGGAAATTTTCTGTAATGGAGTTGGCTCTCATCACCCCCGGCACCGCAGCCGCAGGAACCAGTTTAAATTTTTGCTGAAAATTCCAGGTTTCCATGCAAGAAGTTGTAGAGTAAGTTATTTTGCGGCAGGAAAAATATGGGGTAATCGAGGTACAATGACATTTTTCTAGTTTTGTCCATATAGTGCAACTGCGGTAATAATGTTGTATAGTGTACTTTATTCTTATGATGATGTTAAAAAAATGTAGTCTTGCTGCTGCTGCTGCTGCTACCGGTGTCATACCACCGTCACCACATAATTTTCAAACTTGTGTGAATATACAGCATAAATCAAAAGTAGGGGGTTTAGCTCCCACAATAATTTTTCCATTTCATCTCTATTCCACATACGGCTTCTTTAGTCTGTATGCAGTACATCTAGCTTTCCCAACTTCAAACCAGTATATCTCCTCTTATTCGCCTGCTTTCCTCCGGTATTAATAAGAACAACGGCCATGGAATTTCTAGAGTGGAGTAGAGCAGTACGTCACCGGCGGCGGTTGTCGCATACGCTTGACTGCAATTTCACACTGGACAAATATCACTGCCTGGAGAAACCGTTGATAACAAGTTGGCGTTGTAGACCCCACTCCTTTGAAAAGACGTCGCAAGGACATGTCTTTTCACTGTGGCTTTTGGAGCAGGCTCTCCATAGCCAAAGATAGAAAGAGAGAGAGAGCAGTAGTCAAGAAAATAAACCTCTACCACAACCCAGCGGTGGGGGCATATTTTTGGAGGATATCTCTTATTAAACGGAGCTTATAACTTATACGCGTGTATTTTATTTTCGAAGAAATACACTGCAAAACATAAATCTATACATTTCTGCTCCATGCTGTACCATACAACTTAGTTCACGCCGCGTCGTCCACACAAATACTAGCGTGTTTTGCTTTACTAGATAGTCATAATTCATGTCACCGTCACAATTTAATATTATTATTAGATGACCATGCTGAATACCAAACTACTTTTTTAGAATTTACTCAACTACTCCGGACACACACAACACAACCTATCCACCTACATTTGGAGACAGCACAAAAATAAACGTTCCTTGTGTGTACATATATTTTATGGACATATGGATATGGAAAACCATAGCTACAGACGCTCCATTTTCCTTGGACCTGCAAAAATTTACCACTGGATTATTCCCTGCTCTCCTTCCTACCAAACTGGGGTTACACCAAAGTGGTGAAGGGCACACATAACAGAATAAGACAGTTAAGCCATTACTTTTGCACACCAACAGACATATTATCAGGAAGGGACGCACAAAATTAAATGCGGGTAGTTTACTAAGCGAACAACACAAGCAAAAAATAAATGTTCATTGAGAAAATTTTATTATGACAAAGTCCAGCTCCTTTTCTCCTATCAACAAAGTTGTCATCAGCGTGTGGTATCAGCAAAATTCTCTTGTGACTTGCGACAAAGATTTCTGTAGAGAAAACTCCAGTTAAGAAGGGAGGACAGTTGTATGTAACCTTTCTATTATTTCTGAACTTTTCCGCATGTCAGTCATTGCTTTAATCCAGTGTCAGTGTATTCGTTTTATTTTCATTTGAAAAGGACCCTAAGTAATACCAGAGGGTGTATATATAGATACAAGATACTACAATTATGGCACTCTTTCGTATTACGTCGTGGTTCCATCTGGAACTGACAACGAAGATGCAGGCACAATTCACAGAGAAGCCACGCAATGGAGTAAATGAACCTTAAATAGCTCTCAAAGCCTGCAGTGCATTCATATTTGAACATTTCGTTTGACAATGCAGCTTCTTTCTGTTGGATTATTAATCGAATGCCGCGCCGCATAGCTATTTAGTTCGTGTATGTGCAGTTGGAGGTTGCAACATCAACAGCCAGTCGCAGTCGAGTGATTAAAATATGCATTTCTTCCATTATTACCCTGAGCAACCTACCTGGAACATGCCTTTTTAATAAGATTTTCATGGATTATCTTCGTTCTCATTTACACTTTACTGGCGAGCTTTAACGAGTACAAGAAAGGAGCAGGATATCACAGTGGAATGCAGAAAATCTGTTCTTTATGAGAGCGTTTTACTTACGTTTTGTTACATGACTGCGTCGTCGTCCCGTAATCACTTTTCTATTTTTGGCCCTGTTTTTTATAAATGTCTGCATTGAGATGACACATTATTATTCAATGAAGAAGAAAAATTTCCCGAGATAAGTGGGAGACAATGTACAGAAAAAATAGAAACGACACGGTAGAAGGATATTTACAACGGTTATAATTCATTTCGGCAAAAAAGAATCATCATAATCATGAAGTCTTTATCTTGATTAGCGGATAAAAAAGTTATTCGGAAAAGGTCTAGACACAAAAGGACCGCACAATCAATATATCCTCGTCGGCGTATATAGTCATCTTTTGGATACATTTTGTTTATTATTACCTTCAGTTTTTCTCCTAGAATATTACGATACTTCATGACAATAACGATAATAGAAAGGGATGCAATTTGAAGCATCTTTCTTTTTTCACCTAAATGGTTTCTTGCTGCATCAAACGTTCCTTTGTGTAAAAAAATTATTACGCAATGAAGGGAAGATCTGTGTGCAGGCATCTCCTCATTAAAGATTCGTTGATGCGAACTTCTTCCGTCGTTTTTCTTTTCTGTTGTGAAGGTTACCCCGTATCCCTGAGCACACAGCACGGGGAGAGTTGACAAGGCTGGTCGTCTGGTGCATACAAGATACATGGCTTCTTCCCTTTTCCATCTCTCTCACATCTATTCATCTGATTTTATCAGTAAGCTAGAAAGAACTAGTCTTGTGGAAGGAATGCATAACTTTTTGCGCTTCTTCGTCTTTTCATGCCAGTAAGATTCCTTTGTATAATTTGAAAATAAGAAATCACGTATGCACCAAGCATCCCTCTTATCCACGCAGTCGGGAATGTTACCAGCAGACAAAATAGAAAATGACTAGATAGAAAAAAAAGTCTTGTCGTTTCTCTCGGTGCACTGCACTGCACCTTTGCATTGTGCAACGACAATGAATGTTTTCTTTGTCTCTGTCTGTGCTGGTAGTCTCTGACGAAAGTAGTCTTTTGGAATGGAAATTTCAGTTGCAATAAGGAAGTATAAAGCAATCTGTAAATGACTCTTGCACACTTTTCCTCTCGTACGCCTATGCGGGAATGCCATTTTAGAGAGAAAATACCGCCGGAGAAAGTGTACAATGACCGTAATGAAATCAAGCTAGCAAACACTGTAGGCACATATTAGGAGCGCATTTACACAACAACTACGCACCATTATCATTATTTCTTTCACGACAACAACAACGAAACTGTACTATCAAGGGGAAAGAAAAAACAAATAACTATTTACAAATATAACGACGTCGTGAATGCATCGTCTTGACGATGCACATAATAATGTCTGTTGCAATTATTGCTTCGCCGAATTTCCTATTTCCTTCCCTTTAGTTTCACTCCAACTTTTTTCCCACTCACCGTCATTTTCCTCATTCCACTCACCACCACCACCCAGTTCACTCATTATGGATTTTTTTTCCTGGAAAGTAGAAAATAAGGAAATGGTAAAGAAAGAGGGGTCGCTGTCGTTTTTACTGGTATATACACCGTGGCGAGCATCTTTCCATTAACTTGTGATTCATAATGTGTCCTCCACTTTTGGAGAAGGAAAACCTTTCTGTGTTATTGCCTATTATGTTGGCAGAGAGAGAGAGAAGAGAGAAATTCCTAATGTATTCAAGCATACAGAAGTACAAGTGTTGCTATAAGATACACACCAGTCTTCTTTCCCAACTCACTAGTTCTCAGCAAGCAAGTAATTTCCCCCTGGAAAACCCGAAATACATATGAGGAAAATGTATGCATTCAACATGCATGAATGTGAACACGTACCAGGGCAGACAACGACAACACAATGCAAGCAGCGAAACACCTTCCGAACTATTCTCTCTCCCTCTCACTCTTCCTGGTTTTTTTCTACTGCCTATCTTCCACATTATCTGCCGGCAATCTAGGGGAATTTTCCCTTTTTCTCAGCTTCTCACGACCAAAGGAGTTTTCTCCAAGTCGTCTATTACACCACTTATCTTTTGTGTTAATGACGCTTGAAAAGTCATTAAATACCAGCGTTTTAATGCTTAAAAGAGGTAGCAGTTGTGGTGGTTGTGAAGGTGGAAAGAAAAGGGAAAACGACAGAGCAAACAAGGGTAACATCACCTCTCTCCCTCGGATCCCATAGGCTATTGCTACTTGCTATATATATGTACACTCACACGCGTTTTCCTCTCCCAAGACCAGAGACCTTCTTTACTGCCAAGATCAGAGGTAGGGTTGTAAATGGAAAGTATTACAAGATGGGTACGTGGTTTCCAAAGCTGGATGAAGTATGCATAGGAGACTAAAGTAGTGGGAAGTGGGAAGCCGTGTAACTGTAACATACCACATTGCGTAATACCAAAAGCAAACCAGCTCGCAGCTTTCTTTAATGCTTTTCCAGCAGGGTAACGTTGTTGCAATTCTGTCTCTTTACAGTCTGCATAATTCGAATCGTGTGGCCTCTTCTCATCGTTAATGTCGTGTATCGTGTGTTAAATGAGTGGCATTATAGTAATGGCAACTGCTTGTTGGCATCCAGTATGACATCCCCATCATTGTCGTCATTACAGGAGCTTCAGTCATTCATTTAAAAACCAACAGCCACTACAGTCACAGTCAAACTTACGGCACACTCAATATTATTCTTATTAATATTGTTCTACAAACCCCTTACGAAACCACTCATTGTGACTTGTTTCGAAATGAACATTTTGTATTTTCCTGGTGCTCTGCTGGTAGCAGTTTGAGGGTTGTGGTGATGGCAAGAGCTTGTGGGGCAGGAAGCGGGAAAAGTTGGCAAGACAAAAAGAAAGGGAGATGTACGACCACGGTGATGGGAATGAAGCGTATCAATTCTCATTATGGAATCCGGCAGTTGCTCTCAAGATTCCATTTTTGAGGTTGTTGCTCAAGTTATGACTACTCCTCCCAATTTCGAATCTTGGTTCAGTTAACTACTTATATATTATGCAAAATGGGCATAATAATGTGTTCTTCCAGCGAGCGCCCAGCAATGGTATCCACCTACCACCGCACCTCGCGTAATGAATATTCACTGTCAACTTTTATCTCCCATGAAAGTCATGACTGGTTCTCCCCAACAAAGGAAATGAACGAGGCGAGAAGAGATATCAGAGAGGTACAGCTTTTAGCTGTTATCGTCCTTTAAAATTTACTGGCAGTACTGTGAAGGGGTATCACCGGCAACTTCAAACTGGATGGCTTTGTGATAAGCACCTAATTTCATCGTAAACGCAGTAGTCGTGGTACTAGTGGTAGTAATAACAATGCCGCAATAGGAGTGTATATTTTACAGTCTACTAACAAGTTACAAAAGGAAATGCATGTTGTCTGTCTCACATCGTCAGTCACCATTACGGAGACCGAGGGAGTTAGGAGTTAGAGTGCGGGAATTATTCAAGTGAGGTATTATATTATTATTAATATTATTATTATGACGGCGCAATTTTTCACCCTCGTTTCTTCCCGATTATTAGAAACATTTTCCATAAAAGTTGCTTTTTACTGTATCATTATTCATTATTACCGGGTTACATGCTACTGCTACATACCAGCTAAACTACAGGATTGCCTTATTAGGTAAAGTAAGTAATGGGGGAAGTGGATTGTGGATTTCGGAATAAATATGGTATCTTCTCCCATTCTCGTGTAGTCTATCTTTCCGCTTTAAAAGTAACCACACGGAGGAACCACTGACTGCGATAGGAAATGGAATTGGAAAAGTGCATTTTTGGATTTCGGCTCCCCCAATGTACATATGTGCACACGTACGTCTATTAAAACAGACATTGTCTACTTTGTCATTACTGGCCAGGGTTTCCACAGGAGAAAATGGTATGAGAATAAATATACGTGCAACTTTAGCGAGGAAAGCGAACAAGGTTCATGACTCGGCGAGCTGTGCGTTTTCGTTGTTTTTGTTGTGTTGTGACTTGGAGTCGTTCGCACTGTTCATTTGCGTGCATAAAATAGCTATCGATCAAGTAAAAATGGAAGTGCGCTTATCTATTTTCCCTTTTTATTTGTGTCCTCCTGACTACCCCAACAACGAAAATGACTTTTTTTCTTGGTGATGAAGAAACAACTCTAGAACAAGTGTACAGATAGATAGGAGGTATGCATTGCTTTTCTAAATATACCAGACGAACATTGAAATAATAGTTGCATTTTGGGTGCGGTTTGTCATCATCAATATTGTATTTATTTTTTTCTTCTGCATGGCCGCTGCTGCGTAAAATCGAAAAGTGCCTTGATAATGACTGCGAAAGTGAACGCATGTATTGAAAAGAAACCGCACAGGTTAATGACAAAGATGATAGGTATTACATGTACATGAGAGTATTCCGGGAGTATTGTTACTATTTTATCAGTTTGCAACTACATTAAATTTCAATATCACGCTGGCATCTAGACAATGGAGTGCCGGACCCTCTTCCACACAAATCGATATAGTTTATTACGAAAGCACAGGTGTAGCTCATACAACATACAACATTCAAGCACAACCGTGCTTAACCCTGACTGTCTCTCTCTCTCTCGTAACAAGTTTCGGTATTAAACCTTCGAGTACCTATAAATACATAGTTAAAGGATGTGACTCATCATCGACAAAGTTGTCGTGCCGTGTTGGCAAATTGGATTGGGCCATCGAACCCTTTGAGAATATTCTTGCAAAACTTTAATTTGAATTTTTTTGGGAAATGGATTTGCGTGTGAACTTACCGTACAAAGACGACGACATTGTGTATACCAACCGACGGCATTTTATGACCCGCTGCGTCAATATGTGATGTACTTTTCGTGTCTTTGACATTACTTCTACTTGGTATACAACAACAAACGACGACGGTTGGTAGTTGAAAAGCAGTCCTTTCGCTTTGCATTTTATTTCCTACCAATGGTACGATGTGATAGTGACAGCACCCGGGTTTTTAATGTCCTAGCCGAAGCTGACAGGCAAAATGTCAAAAATTGCATTTAAAATTGACACATGAAAGTTTACACTCCGCACATTTCCCAATTTTTTTCGTAATGCTGCCACATATACACCCCTCCCACCGTAAAAAATGGAATTTTGGGAAATATATTGAGCAATTGCTCAATTTCCCTGTGGGAACTTAATTGTTGTTTTATCCTTCCAAAATATTGTGCAAGACAGCTTTACGCCCACGTTTGTATAGTTCACTTACCAGCAGAAGCCCTTCAAGTAGAAAGAGAACTCACAGAGGAATGGCTCCGTTCCTTCACATGAGTACTTAATTTTTAGCATAAGCTATTATACAGACCTATGAGTAAATTTATCCGTTTATTTTTATACACCACCGTTATTCAGCTTACAGTTGTGATCTCCAGTAAATCCATAACTTTTAACTTGATAAAATTATATATAGCCAGTAGTACTCTATATTTCAAAACTTCTTTTACCACGCGGTCATATTCATCTTTCCGTGGTAGACTTACTATCTATATGTAGCTGTGTGTGATGCCATTTTTGGGATTAATTTCTGGCATAAAAGAAGTTAAAACAAAGTAAATAAGCTCCATCAGCAAAACCGAAACAACCTCTTGGCTAGCAGTGCTGCGGAAGCAGCAGTAGATTTAATGAAAAGTTGCCATAATTTTTGGGGGCAATCATGCGCTCCACTAGTGCTCCATTATTACTGTTATAGAGCCAGTGGTCCTTTCTCCTCTCTCTTTAAGTATGTGTGTGAAAGTAAACCCAGCAGCCCTTATGCTCAGTGATGTATCCTTCCCTATCGACTTTGACTTTTTCAACGGGTCACAGGATTACTATACGCTTGACTCATAAATAGTTAGGCCAAAGTTACAAAAAATTAAGCGGATGAATATCAAGTACTGTTGTCTGTTGTTTCTGCTCTCTGTGTTTTTTCGTGACTTGTCTTCTTTCACATCGTCGTTGTGGTTTATGTAATTTGCAAAAGTTTCCTCCAAAAAGCACATTTTTGCCGTGAATTAAGCAAGCTAAATGGAATCAGCTAACTTTTAACCATTTTCTCGAAAGAAAAGTGTAGTGTTGCTTCTTTTTGTTGTCCTGCTGGCTGGCATAAAAGACTGCGCTGTGTCTGTGCATAGGGCAGAGGAATATTATCGTCATTTCTACATGGGAAACTCATGATGATAATGGGTTCTTTCAAGGGAAAACTGCGCAAACGAAACACACTTTCTCGCTTTTCTGTACGTTTGTGTATGCAGAAGTAATGCACAGCTTATTACTACACAAAGACGCAAACGACAACGAAACAAGGAGAATAGCTTGGGATTTCTTCATGACGATATGATGTTGGCATAAAGAAATTTTGGTTATATTGTCTCGCCCTTCCTTTCCCTACGGTCTGGTGGGTAATCTCAACTTTTGTTTCGTTTTCCCTTAATGTTCCCTTTAAATGCGGGGAAATGTGGCATATTCTCATATCCGGGGAATTAAAAAACGCACTTGAGCGAAAAGGCCAAGCACAAGTCGTTGGAGAGTTGAAATGGGATATAAATGCACAACAATATGGAATTTCACAGTACACAATGTACTTTGCTGTGTGTGCCATTTTCCCTTTTGGTTCATATCACTCTGTTCCATGCAGAAAATGTATGTTTAAGTTGCCCTGGTGTGTGTTTGTGTGTGTGCCTTTCTTTATAATAGCTTCATTTACAAAACCTCACGCTCGCACATTAAACCCATAAATATACACACAAAAGGCCATTTCAAAGTTGCAATGGTCCAATCTAAGTGATTATGATGATACAGCAGAAATTGTAAATATTTTGGAGTTTTCTTTCCTATCAAGAAAGCATGTTATATTACGGTGGGTAGAAACAATGTCAAAAATAGTATATCTAACACCAAAGCATAAGTTACAGGTTTGTTGTGTGTGACAGAAGTCGTCAGGATAGATTTTTCTATGGGGTACACTTCGGTTACGAGCAGCAGATGACACACTTTTTTTTTTAGCTTACAACCACCACTATACTGACACCACATTTTCCTCCACCAGCCATCACCGCCAAGGGGAGAGTAACTTTTGATATCCCAATAGCAAATGGAGTATGATGCTACTTGCTGCTAAAAAGAGGATAAGCCTGCAACAAGCTATATAATCCCAAATGTCACATTTTCTCGCTGGGGACTCAAAGCTTTCCAAAGGGACCTTCCTTGTCGTGGTAATGCATGTAATGCGCACATTACAGGCAGTGCAGCTGTAAGCAACTCTTTGAGTTTTTATGTTGCATCATTTTATTTCCCCCATTCATGCAATGTCCCACATCCCGAATTTCTTTCTTCGCCTTCACTTTCGTTTCACTCTCTCTCTCTGAGCTCTTCTGGCACTTTCCTGGTTACTTGAGAAAACACATTTTCCTTGGGCACGAACAGGAAGTGCATTGTCCCCGAAATAATATGCTGCGGTGCGCACGGTCGGATTCGTGGTAACATATTTATAGTTTGGATAAATATATTTTTAATATTTTAAACCCAAGTAAACTCGTACCATACATATAAAATTGCCAACATGCAAGCAATTTCTAAGTTTAAAAGTAATTGTAAAAAATGAGAGGTGTTTAGGGTACTTTCACCAGCGTGAGGTCGACAAGTAAAAATGTGAATGCTTACAACTTTATCCCGTTAAAAGTTGACGAAAATGTGTAATAATAATGATGACAATAATGGCAATCGTAAACATGCTTCTTTTTAGAACTTTTAGTAAAATAATACTATGCAAACATGTATTTATCCTCATCACTGGGAACAAAATAAAGAAACTTTTAATGGCCGGCATAAAAAAGATGAGGGTTTTCGACAAAGTCTCTGAATTTTAATGGGGCCACAGGATCTCTTTTCGTTAAAAATCTGCGTACTCACGACTCTATTTATTGCTATTATGCATTATCCACTCTGCGGCATTCCGGAAGAAATCAGCGAAAAAGCAATTTCTTCATGGTCATTGATTCTTGCACTTTTCTACAGTCTTCCGCTTATCACTGCGACATCCTGAATGACACATCTTGAAATTGAAAAGCCCCGCTAATGTATGCAATAATAATTTGGACGTTTTGGCAATGCATCGTACCACAATCTTAAATGATGCCTTTATTGTTCAAAATAAAATTGTAACGGCATGTTATACGGTGAAGTGCTACTAAAAAAAGAAAATAAATCAGAAATTCGAGAACGGTAAATAGGTTAAAGAAAAGCTTTTATCTAGCTCTTTTATGGTTGTTATTATATAAAGAAGTCATTAGTACGCACACGTGAGTCACTCTGTGCCTCTAGCCATTAGTGCATTTCCAAAACTGCATTTTTACGTGTATAACGTTTTTTCAATGTATCTACAATGAAGTTTGTCTACCGTGCCCCTATTGTTATATCTTTATGCATGTATGCATATTTGTATTTGCTGACTTTTGGTTAATTTATCAAGCAATCCTTCTCGAGAATAATGGGAATCAACGTAAAATGTAATAAATTAATGCTCTTGTATTCTTCTTCCAACAAAACGACCTGTTCATACGCATTTTTACATTTCCTTCAATTTCTCCCCCTCTAAAAAATTTATTATGCTTCTATAAATATATATACACAGAAATTGCTACATGATAATATATGAATTCATGAATCATAAAAAGCTACCTTTCCTATTTCGTCTTCTTCTACTGCTGAGTTCGAATGTATGTACAGCGTCATTTATTTCCAACAACATTGGTTGCATTTCCTTCCTGCCTGCCAGAGTTGCTTTTGTAAATTGGAAGTGAAGAGAGTCATGGGGTGTGATTTATAGAGAAACTAAATGGTCTATGAATCGCTCATTCCATTTTTTGTATTCCTTCATATATCCGAAAAAATACATCTTCGGTAGATATTCCTATAAGACGTGTTATAATACATGCAATTATGCTCACTCGTCGTCGTTACTTTTTGAATAGAATACATGTGTATAGTGCATACACATAAAAACGAGTAACTTTGAGTTTTTTGAGTACACAGGGCATACGTTCAAATGTAGGTAGAAGAGACGTGAATGAATAAATGTATAGAAATTAGAAAGAAAAAGTCAGGAAAAATGTCTACCCCTTTTTCTCTCCCTCTAAGCATGTAAATAATGAATGAGTTATCACGTCATAAGTTTTTTAGTGGTGCTCTTACGAAAAACGGTAACGAAGCTAATAAATGGAAAGATGATGAAACATTACATGATTGTCTAATAATAAGCGCGGTTGTATTATACAAGAGCTATTCGTTTTTTTCCCTCTCTCTCTCTTTCACTACTTCAAGGGAACCTTATCTTTCTTCTTGATCCGCTCATTCTACAGGAGATGGCTTGGTTGTATAACGTTTTAGTAATATGATATTACAACGCTGTTGGCTATTTCTGCATTTTTCTGATAGCACTTTAACTCGATGAGGCGAGACAGTTTTAGGTAGAGTAGAGGAGCCAAACTTTTAAAAGTGTACCACCTAATCTGATGAAAACTGAAAAGAATTATGCGGAGGATGAAGGTATTCAAGTATACTTAGGTGAGTTATATTTGTGTTTGTGAAAAATTCTTTTTGAAACAAGTTTGCTACAAAAAATTTCTGAAGGGTTTGTTGTGGTCTTTGTAGATTATCTACGGTAGATATAGCGAAAAAGTGTGTTGCGGAAATTGTTAATGTATTTTCCCTGATCCCGGTGAGTAAACATACGTCTCAAATTTTAGCTTTCTCGTAATGCACCTATTTATAGGAAAATTTCATTAACATTGCCACATTTGGGTCGTCATTGTGTACACTAACAAACTTATGGTGTAATGAATTATAAAAGCAAACACTTATTTCCCCTTTACATATCCTCCATGAGTTATATTTGTGTTTGTGAAAAATTCTTTTTGAAACAAGTTTGCTACAAAAATTCTGAAGGGTTTGTTGTGGTCTTTGTAGATTATCTACGGTAGATATAGCGAAAAAGTGTGTTGCGGAAATTGCTAATGTACTTTCCCTGATCTCGGTGAGTAACATACGTATCAAATTTTAGCTTTCTCGTAATGCACCTATTTATAGGAAAATTTCATTAACATTGCCACATCTGGGTCGTCATTGTGTACACTAACAAACTTATGGTGTAATGAATTATAAAAGCAAACACTTATTTCCCCTTTACATATCCTCCATATAACCCTTGTTATTCTTTCCATATTGACTACTGTTTTAATAATGATCATAAAAGTACAATATAAAAATCGGTTCTCCCAGCAAGAAATAAGTAGAAGGAGGTTAATATAATATAATGGAACAAAAGGTAATAAGCCGTTGTTCCAATTTTTTTAGTGAGCCTATTTTGTCCGCTGGCATTTTACCTAAGCGTGCCTTGATACTAATGCCTTATTCAACACAAGTTTCTATCTGCTTAGCTTGGTTTTATTTTTTAAAAATTTATCACATAGAGTGCATTGTACGCCCACGGTTTTTGTGCAAAGTTGTTGTTTCATGTTGTGATGAGGACGAAAGTTAAGCATTTTTTCGGTATTTCATATAATACAGCATCTATTCCTTTAAATCGCCTTTTCCTTCTTTCTATTTAGGGATCCATCATTTGATTATATAAAATAACTTAAGTGTTGAGAGGCATTTTCATATTCTTTCTGAAATATTATTCTTCAATACAGGGAGTGCATTCCTTCCGACCGAGGAAGAATTACGCTAGAGGGAAAAGGAAAATGTGATATAAGATAGTCTATATAACGGTATCATAAATGCAAGCTGATAACAAAAGGCTTTGTTCGTCGAGATAAAACTAAGCTGCTATGTGTTTTTTCTCGCTGGGTTATATACCATTTAAAATTTCGGTTAAAAGCATTAATAGTGTAATAAAAGTTTTCCCGCGAAATATGCAAACACACAAGGACTCACTGTATCTTTCATCTGCACACGATGGGAAACTTTCATTTATTAATTTTGCTAGCCGTTTGGGAGAAGGAAACGTTAAAGCACGCTTTGTTCATGCCACGCCAGGTTGGACTTGTTAAGGTTCCATGTCGGAACATCGTGGCCATTTAATATGAAAGTTTTAGGGAAATCATGAATTACGTATGCGTATTACGTGTCGGGTTTTTACCGGCCATAAATATTCCTATGTTCTCATTACCTATGGCGAATTTTGTCATTCGACAGAACAGGAGCTGGCGCCACTTAAGCTACATGATATATGAGGGAAATTTTGAAGTAAATAATTTAACATACCTCCATGATTGTTTTGGATCGATATTCGATAGTGAAAACTAAAAGAATGGTGATTGTGACTGGAAGCAGTGTATGTAAAGTTGACCTATTCATCTTACGACAAAGCTGTTGAATGATAAACAAGGATGACCAAGAGAGAAAAAATTCAGGCGAGTAGAGCAACAACTGATTTTTTATTGCCAGTAGAGTTTGCGTCGTTATTATCCTCATTCTAATATGGTGTACATATTACTTTTATATGTGTATCTTGCTCACGCCAACAAAAAGAATCATAAATTTTAGACAACAAGGATGGAGGAAGTCACCTCCAGGGTGAAAATTAGTTGGAGACAAGAATTTGAAAATTCTTTATTTGCGTTGAAGCTTTAGCTTTACTTCCTGGCCATTGTAGGCGCAGTAAAGGCCACGAGGGTGGGATTTCTGTCAGGTGGTCCGGTATATCTTTTTTCCGTAAGCGATGAATTTAGGCATATGCCCGGTTTTGAACAGCAATCGCATCGTCACCCAACGTAGCACAATAGCAAATGCTGTTGGTACACTTTTTATGGAAAGTTCTCGTTTGTATAAATAATATATACAGCCTTGTTGTAAGATTTTGTGTAAACAACTAAGCAAATATACTTCTTCTCGTTGGACCCCATCCATTACCTAAAGTGATTGGCTCGGTAAGCGTTTTTTAAGCTTCGAGCGTATTCTAATTATCAATTACGTTATGATGACAGATGGGAATGGATTTCCAGTGAACGAGTTTGAGTAATAATAGCAAAGGAAAGAAAATAATATTCATTTGGTTTTCAATTTTAAAAAAATCAATTGATTATTGTTATTACGCGCTGGACAAACATTCCCTTCACCCTGTCGTGACTAACCACGATACCCAGTTTAAAAACAACTTTGGTGGCATTTTGTAAAATTGAAATGTTTCTGAATGCATGACCATCTTCTCCAGATGTGTCGTACTTGCCCCTGAATCCCGCTTGCAGCATAGTCGTGTGCTCAAGTACGTAGTCAGCAAAACATGTTGCATGTTTAGTACCCATTCCAGCCTCAGTTTTTTTAGATAAATAATTTAGAAGGGATTTCATTTTTTACTTAACGATTATAACGCTCAGAGCAGTTTTCTTTTCATATTTTATCTTACCTTTACCTTCAAATAATGGAAGCAACTTTTACACACACATGGTACATAATATTATTATGGCTGCAAAAAATATCATGCTGTCCTTAATGTCCCTCGTGGGTACTCTGAAAATAGCAGAGAAAAGTATTAAAGCTGACATTCCCTCCGACCCGCCGCATAGAGGTGCATCCTTAAGTCAGTCTTCTTCAAACACGCCATATGCTCACATTAGCAAACGCCCATTGTGAGCACTCTGTTGAATAATAAAAGTCGAGTGAATTTTAAGGTAAACTTCCATCTTTACGTATTCCACACGCTATTTTTACCATCCTGGAAAAAATGAAGATTCACTATCATAATATTCCACTAAATAATATCGTGCTGTTCATAAAGCTGTTTTCATAAATAACTGTAAAGTCAAATGAGTGATGATATTTTACAATACAGCGAACAAAATATATTTTAAAAAAACCGTTTGAACAAAGTTAGCAGCATATATACTTTACATACTCTCACACAACAGTAAACATAAACACACAACACCAACACTGTTAGTTTGTTCTAAGAAAGAAAATAAGACGGAAAATGTCGAGGTGAGAGATGTGTCTAGTCAATTCATTTTTCTTAACAACCTCTGACAAAGGGGCAGTTATCATCGGCTTGTATGTTAATGTCTGTTCGGGGGAAAGGGCAGCTCAGGCTCATTTTTATTGATGATCATCATAACTATAATAAAGCACTCTCTGCTTAAGCCCGTTATACAGATTGCCCATCTCTCTTAGAATTACTCACCACCACCACCACCTGTACGACCCACCACCACCACCACCACCATGTGTGTGTATAGTCAAATTGTGGTGTGAATTCACGCGCAAGTATACACACATTGTTTTATTTATTTTACGTATTTCTATTCCCCACCGTAACACGAAGACCCACTCCGAAGGAGTATTACTAGTGCATATATCCTTCTATATTATTATTGTTCTTTAAACAGGTCCATTCATCATTTACAATTTAAAAGAGTACTTAACTTTCGACTTTTACGTCCATTTAAACTTGGCATTGTACGTGGTACGACTATTAGATCGATCAAGCATGCCAAATAGGTTTACGCATTATCGTACTTCTTGAATCTTGCCAGATATACGTATATATACCCACTTACTAAATGTACCTATATGATATGGACCGGGTACGTCTAGGTTCCATTCTATTGTTGTTGTTACAATATTTCCAGCTTGCCATGCGTCTTCTCAACACAATGATTTTTTTTCTTATTTATCCTCAAATCTTCAAAGTGGGGTTGCTGTTGAGAAATTTTATGTCCACTTAATAAGCCCACCGTATGAGATGAAGGAGAGGGAGAGAGCCATGTTGCGTTGTATTTATGGTTATTGTGGGGAATGCATATATAAAGTATACATATATGTTAATAATATTTACGTATTATGATAATCGCAATAGTTGAAAAAACATATAAGCATAGCATGAGCACTAGAATGAGCCAAAGATATTTTCATGTGGGTTGGTGGAAATGGTTGTTGTGTGGAGAGAGGCACGATTTCCTTTTGAGTGTGCATAAGCATATTGTATTGCGAGAGAGTACAAGAAAGGAAGCGCAAAAGAAAATGATGCAAACCTCCGGGAGTCTCACCTGTATCAATCTCCCCAGGTTGCCGTAAACATCCTGCTGCGTGAGTCTTGCATTCAAATAAGCATATTGTGTTGCGAGAGAGTACAAGAAAGGAAGCGCAAAAGAAAATGATGCAAACCTCCGGGAGTCTCACCTGTATCAATCTCCCCAGGTTGCCGTAAACATCCTGCTGCGTGAGTCTTGCATTCACCCCTTTGAGACAATGACCAATTCGTAGCATGTTCAAATCCTTTCTCATTTCCGCATCCTGGGAGTCCGCCATGGGATGCTTTTCTGCTTTTGCTCTCCTCTCTGTCTCTCGTACACAACAACAACCACTCACGGCGCTCTCGGAAAGATTACTACTCTCTTATGTAAGATATTGGGCACATGGGTGAAAAAAGACAAATTTATTTTCCTCCTTCATCTCTTTTTCATCTTCTTCAAAGAAAACAGCCTCGTTGAAGGCACTTGATCAGCGGTTGAAAAAAATTTTCCTTCTATGGTTTTCATCGAAATTGTGTGATGGAATTTAGCGGAGCGTCCCTATAACGACCCTAATCTACTGTCCGGGACAACTTTTAATTCTAACAATAAGTCTCACCATCAAAATTAAAATCTGATGGCTCATGAAGATAACCTTTGCTAAACGTTCCTTGAGAAACATGGGATTAAATACACATCTTTCCACTTGTACTCAAAGAAAAATTATTACAATTGGAAGTAGGGAGTTAATAAAGTTTAAATTATAAATCATATATGTAGCTAGCGAGTATAAACATACTTGGCGGGGATATTCGCAATGTTTGATGTACTGGAGAGGTGCTTAATCATGATAGCTGATGAAGTATCTCTCTGACAAGGTTGGTTTTTTTTCCTTTTTCGCTCCCCTCTCGACAAAAGCTAAAAGAGAGACAAGAACAAAGATGTGAACATGAGTATGTAACTACTGGCGAAGCAAATAAGCCTATATTTTTTCTTTACGATATAACATGTAGTAAGTAACAAGGATGTAACAGTTTCATGTGCGCATAAAAAACTGTGCATACCATATAATTTTATAACGTTGAATATTTTTTCTTATATAATGGGATATTGTAAGTCTTCTATTTAGCACACTTTTTTTAACTCGACAGAGAGGAGAGAAACCCCTCTGGTGAATTTGTTGAAACAAATAATGAAAAATTACAAAAGGAGTCTAGACTGCGTAGATTCCTTGAGTAATTTTCCACATTGCTAGTGCGTTTCTCCGCTGAATTGGTTTTATTTACTCAACGAGTCTCCACATAAAACTTTAATGATGGCAAACTTGTGAACGCACTTTCGCCCTCCAGATACATAATATCTAGTTCACTGACATATAATGTGCATGAAGTGTGCATTGTGCATTGTACCACGACAAAATATTTTTATAAAAAGGGGTTTAAAGGGTTTTCATTGAATGAGTCATGAACTTGATGACTGCTGCGGCTCTGCTGCAGTGTAAACCTCTGATGGGATTTTCGAATAATAAACGTGTACCTATGCGCATTGTGCACATTCTAGAGAATCATTTGGGAATGATGTGATTATGTCCAAAGGGCGTTCCTTATTTTTTCTCTCTCTTTCTCGTCTCTCTCGTCTTCATTGTATTGTTAGCCAAAGTATATTTAAAGTATGCAAATGATCTTTTATGTGGCTGATGGTGTGCTGCTGCCCTTTGTCTCCTCAGCCCATTGTTGACTGTTGGTGGTAAAGGCAGACGTGGTGTGGTATTGATTTGGCTGGGTGCCCGATTTCATGAAATAAAAGCTTTAAAGAGAAAAAATAATACACATACACATAAAGAGTTGCGCTCCATATAATCACGAATGAAATTGTTTTCTTCGGCTTAGACACAGAGTATATCCACTGATGCCGCTACCACTTGTGCACATTTGCATATCTTAACTCGACTCGTCATTACACTACACACCAGCATCTTTTTCAACGATTCAACGCTCCCCCGTTTCTTTTATTACTACCAATTTGACTGGATGCCGTGAATGAAACGCAAGAGTGATTTACTTAAAAGTTTTAAAAATTACCAAATCAAAATGTAAATGAAACCGAGACTGCCTCAAAAAACGACATATCATCGTCATCATACATGCAAGAGGGAAACCTATCAGAGAATTGATTATAAAGTAAATAGAAAAGGAGCCGGAGAGGAACTCGGTGCAGTACGCATAACATTATCAGTTGCCTATTTCACGAATGATAAGTGAGTGCAAGAGTATGCATCTCTAGCGACAGAGAGAACGGATAAAGTATTCAGGTGCATTAAACGATACATCCTTGCAGCAACATTCTGGTTACTTTGCCAACAACCACCATCATCATCACCGCACAAATGTTACTTCCCTGCAAATCCAGGCAAGTAATTTACCATGATTAAAAATGCCTACTCCAATGCCACACGGGCACGGCTTCGAATTATATTGTCAGAACCCCTTTGTGTAAATCTCCAGTAATCATCTTCACAGTGGGACTAAACGCGCGTACTCTGTGCTGCAGATTTTGGAGGATGATATACGATGTATAAAGTTACAGTCAAAACTACGTTTCTGGATACTGTTTATACTACTCTTTTTGTGAGCGCACCATAACCGTGCATAGTAAATCAAGATGGCTCGATTAATATTATTTCATATTAAGGGACCTCCATCTCACTCCGATAATTTCCCCCTTTTCTCTCTTTTAAATGGACATTGCAAATGGCTTTTACGTTAGAAGAGTCGTAATGAAAATATCTGCATGATAATATGGGAGCAGTACTGCCAACTACTTTGTATTTATGATGTTCCAGTGAAATAACCAGATCGAGAGGAAAAAGCCTACAAAAGAGCGCATTAAAATACCAGTTAGATACATATACTCTTTTATGCGGCTCCTACGAAAATTGGACCGATAATAAACTCCCAAAGTTATCATTACATTGCCTGTCACACGCACAAATAGAAATATTCTTTGATCATTGTAGGTATACAATACCTACTACTACCTACTATGTGTCTTCATAAATATCCCAATTGTGTGTATATATTTTGTATCATACGATAAACCAATAACGTAGCAAAAAGTAATCTTGTTTCCAGTTACTTATATATACATATACACATGGATTTTGTGTTCTACTCGAGTAATTAAGCAAAATGTCGAATCATGGAGGGCAGTGCTGTTTCCTTTGAGATGTGCAACCTACAGCGCCCACCATTATTGCGCAAGCATATATTATATTCTGTATGAATATTTTTTGCGTGCCCGTTTTACTAAATGAGTTGCGTATGCATATACGCAGTGTCCTATTTAAGCTAATTTTCTCTCTGAAAAATAAATAGCCCGCCAGTTGACTGGTTTATTACCCTTGCATTCAAAATGTGCGTTATCTCTTTTTTGCGTTGGAGCATAATAATGTGTAATCGTAATTACCACGGATCATGAATTTGCCTTTTGTTTTACTACCTATTAAGATACAGCGCCACCAAAACTCGCCATTACATTTTGTTATATTGACCATTTTCTTTGGTTAACATGAATAATAATTTTGTTTTATACTAAACTTCATTTATTATTATCTCAATTATGATTACGTGATGGTGGCGGTAGTGGTGGTGGCTGTGTTACGGCAGAATGAAACTACAAAGCGAGCAATATAAACTAATAATATTATTTACATTGCGGACCTCAGCAGCAGGAAAAAGAAAGAAATAGGCTAAAAAGAATGTCTTCCGCTTCGCAGTCATTACTTTAACACACTGCACCACCACAAGTAATACAGCAATACACCACTTTACTACCAGCAGAGCTTGTTGGAAAACGGTCAAATTTTATATCCTTGGTATACGCTAGCAACACAAGTAGTAAAATGGGTAGGTAGTAAGAGTGAGAATGAATGAGGCACCAGCCTACTCCTGCGTTAGAAATCGGGCTTTTCTATCTGGGAACAACATGAGCAAGAAGCATGTTGTATAACTTAAATCATTAAATTTTCTGATAACAACATTTCATTTACATTTCACTACGCCAGCAACAGCATTATATATTACACTCAAAATTTCGCATTCTGAAAGTTGCATACTCACACATTCTTTGGTACACCTCTCTTTACATTGTGACTACGACTGTGGATTCAACACCACAAAAGCTATAAACACGTTAAGAAATTTCATGTTATAAAAATATCTTACAGTTTATTTTATTGGCACTTTAATTCCAAGAGGAGATTTTGTCGTGAGCTTTCCGTTGGAGGGGGGATTAAGATAGGTTACAAGCATACTTTGGCTTTAGTTTCTTTACTTTTTTCTATAACAAGTCTTGCCTATTTGTACACTTTGATTCCACCAGCACACAACTCCGAAAAAAATTTAAAGCTGTTATTGAGTGAGAGCTATTGGAGAGCGCGGGGTTTTTACGTCCGGTCGACGGGTAAAGGCTGTTTCTGGGCCATGCAAAAAGAAATCTCGGACACGCAACAGAAAAAAATTTTGATTGCTGAAAACAAGCCACTACCTGCAGTTCCACCACCCTATAAACACACCACACATAGGTAGAAAAGCACTTGGTATGCGTAGCACCTTCAACATTCTACTAACAACAGTATAATTATTCATTGAGGTTGTTTCCAGTTAGCGGAATAAACTGACAAGTCTTTTCGCCAAGAGAGGAGGGAAGACGTGCAGGTTATGTGGAGGGAAAAAGGGAGGACCGTGTGTATTTACATTATACCTACTTATTAACAATCCAGCAGCAGAGAACTGCCACGGAGTGCGATTATCGCGATGGATTTTCTCAGGTTTTACATACTCCTCTGCTAAATATATATAGGGTGTATAAGCTGGTTAATAAGTGTGTACATATAAGAGCCTTAAGATAATAGGTATTTGCAGTAGTACGTATTCTAAGTATATCACATTGAATGTGCCGAACGATAAAAAAAATTTGGGTTCGTGTTTTTATTTTTTGTGTATAAAGAACTGCTCACTCTCCACCTCTTATTCTTCTCTGGCGATAGCCTACAAAATGCTAATTTGCTCATTACGATTCCACTGGAAAGCGAGAGAACAAGAGGGATTTTGGACGATGTAGTTAGGCACACAGCCAAAGAAATAGGCAGAAAGGCTAATGGTATTAGTGCATCCATAATATTGGTTTTAAAAAGGAACAGCTTTGGGTCGCGTGTTTCATTCATCGTCGTCAGTTCAGAGAACTCTCCACACTACCATTTATAGGTGTACAACCGTAGAACTTTCCTTTTACGACTAACAGCTATAACGAGGATGCGTGAGAGTGAGAGAGAGACGGCCAGAGCTAGTAAAAGGGTTTTGATTTATATAAAGGCATCTTGCGTTTTTTCTCTCCCATCAAAGCTGAATTCCGTGCATGCCAACTGTTTCGAACCCTCTTATCAAAATTTGCAAGTTTGTTTTTCATGATTAGCTTCAGGCTGTAACTATTTAGCCATGTAGTCGTTTTTAAGCGAGCCTGAGCTCGACGGATGTGAACGGACCTGTTATACAGAAACCATTTTTCATTTTGTTCTCCCATAAATTGAGGCTGGACAAAAAGGTGTATTTTTACTTGTGTTATTCTTACAGAAGGGAAAAATTAAAAATGTCTATAAAATTCATGCAACTTTACGATAAGTGTGTACGACGTGTGCACTACCTGCAACTGAACCAGGCTTCTTCAGAAGAGATCTATTATTCTTGAAAGAGAGTGAAAGGTTGGTTCTGATTTTTTTTCTCTCGATTTACAAATCTCTTTTGAAATCTCTGGCAGAGTAGTCCAGACATTATCCTTGCCTACGTCCCTTATCGACCGAAAAGAGACTGGCATGCAACAAGCAGGCTCTCTATTTTACAAACACGCTTTTACACATTTCATGAATACACCTACTACTACACCTTCCCGTATCGTATGTCGGTGGCGTGGTATCATTTTAATTTTCAGCTTTCCACAATTGGACCGTAATAACAATTTTCTTTAAATAGAGGACGTAGGAAAGGAGTGAATATGTATGACTTTTTGTGTTGGTATATATACACTGTGCACACGCACGTACGTACGGCTTCCGTCTATTGCTTGAGAGAGAGAGTACACTCCTTTCCCTTTGCCATTTTTTGTGTCGACGCTAAACTCGCAGTAAGTTTATTAAATTCTTTAAGAGTGGTAGTAGCCAGAGGCAGCGGACCGGAGAAAAATGTTACTGTATGAGTAAAACAGGAAGGCGAAAGTGCGCCTAGTCATCCATCTCCGTCAACAGGGCACGCATCGTTTTATGCAGATCATGAAGTTATTTGCATTCAAATATGTAGCTTTAGGTCTTACTATAGAATCCACCAAACACTCCGAAGAGTGAACACACAAGTTCTGCCACAAAAATTTACAAAATACAAAGGCCCAACATATAAGACTAGTTGGTATAAGGAGAGAGGCAACTGATAAAGAAGGAGTTGTCTCCGGCGTCGTGATCGTAGAAATTGACGCCGGAAATAATGTAACGTACAGAACTGATAAAGCTCAATTTTTCATGGGGTGAAATGGGAGACCGCTATAAGTGATTTCCATGTTGCTTTTTAATTTTCTAACGAGACAGACTGGCAGAAAGCATACTGTCTACTCGGAGGGAGGTTTCATATACGCTACGTATAGGTAGGCTCACAATTTGAGAGGCAGGAAAAATCAAAGGGAAACTGAGATTTTCTCTGAAAAGTGATTTAAGCTTTGTATTACCATATCATATAAAATGCCCTCTAGTTAAAAAAGCAAAGTTGGTCGGATGATCGTAGAGATAAAACTCTTATAAAGTTTACATGCTCAATCACGTACATTTTACGGCACGTTTACACATACACGCTCGTCAGAACTGGGGAGGTTGGTGAAACATGAAAATTGATGAATTTGCTGGAGGCATTACCATATTATTATTTTCTCTTCTGTGTCAATCTGACTGTTAGTTAATTGGCTCTGTTTCATAATATTCCAAAAAGCATTGAATTTCGCACTCTTGTAAAAGACAGTGTGCAGCAGGTATTCGAGAGTGGGAACAACGCTAATAAGGACCAGAGCTGGGAGATGGATAACGCCTGATAAGACGATTTGGCGTGTATAATGCCCGTGTCTATAAGCATATATAAATTAGGTATACTATGCCATTATTATTATCGAATAAAATGGGTCATTTGACCAATCAAGTAAGACTTTTAATTAGTCCTGTCATCCGAAACAATGAATCAAAAGCGCGTTTGAATAGATGTTGGAGAAGAATATGATGTCATATCGATACTATCATGCCAATCAGCAACATCGTTATTGTACTACAATTTACCCCG
>JAHZNE010001687.1:0-10823 GCA_027744055.1 Callyntrura sp. NNG-2020
GGTATTCATAGCACAAAGCGAGGAAAATTATTTTCTAAAGAAACAACCGAAGCCAAACAAAATAAAGACGAGAGAAAATTTATTTTCTTTTGCCCGTTCCAGCCTCGAAATGGCTTTATTGAATGCAAACGGCATTAACTAACTCGTCCGTACATTTTATTGTTTTATTACAACTACCTACACGCACACACACACAGCAGTGCAGTTAATGGCGTTGTTGAAAGCATATTATACTTTCACTCTTTCCCCCATCAAAAAATAAAAAAATATAAAAAATTCTCAAAATTACCCTAATAAAAATTATTTCTTGGGAGAGTATCCGTGTGTGTTCTTTTCTCTCTCTCTCTCCATATTTTCTTCTTGTGTTGCATTCCCCGTTTTATTTTCCTGGAGAACCTCCCCGCCATATTTTTTTTCTCTCTCTTTGAATTGCTGGGCTTTCATCACCTTCAAAATGTATATTGCTCTGCTACAACTTACAACTCCTTGGCCTAGCAATTTAATAAATAGGCAGTTGTACAGTTTTCTCTCTGCATGTCATAAAATCAAGTCAAGTGTACATTATTGGGTTTTGATTCTCTCGCCAGCATGTTTCCCCACGTTCGAGTGGCCCTACCCCGATAACACACAGGATCCCCGTAAAATGTACAACGGCATGTTTCCCTTTTTTCGCGTAAGAAACCCCAGGAAACAATAAAAAGTCTAATAATAATTTTGATTGCCAGTCTCCCTTCTTGTAAGAAATAACAGAGTTCCGTTCCTGGTCACTTTATCAAATATATTGCCAACTTCATCAAGAACGAGGGAGAGAGAGAGAGAGAGAGAGAGAGAGAGAGAGAAAGCGAGAGGCAATCAAATAAACGCAGCTTATTTTTTTATATCCACAATTGCTGACACACGAAACCCGAAACCTGCCCGAAACGCGGCCCGCATAAATAATAATGTAAATGCAAGGCATAAACGGTCCCCGTTTAATGTTTCGCCTCGACATTTTCTTGTCTCGTTTTTTTTCTCCCCAGACGGTTTCCCTACCTGAGGGCAAGGAAGCTCAAAGTATGTACTAATGTCCCATTTTTAAAATAACGACAGGAGTCGTACCAACAAAATAAACCGCAGTAAACGNAAAATAACGACAGGAGTCGTACCAACAAAATAAACCGCAGTAAACGCGTACGTTTCCGGAAGTGGTGATCATTGACCTTAAATACGGCCACACGACAGGCTGGTGTACCGCACATTTTTACACGCCCGCTTTATTACGGGAAAAACGCAATGGGGAAAAATGGAGTAAAATTTGTAAATTACATTTTTTGACATTCAAAATCCCTTTTCTCTGGGGGGACGGGCGTATTCTGGGGGTATTGGAAAGGAACACGAGAGGTCCGTCACCAACAGTTGGGAGAGCCCAAAATTAATCGAACGACCCTCGTAATAAAAAATGGTATAATTTTTTTTTCTCTTTCGTTTCACGTCACGTCAACTTACATACATATTATCTTGTTGGTGGTATTATGACCGTGATTGGCATTTTGAGGGTTGTTTTCATATTAAAACTGTTTATTATTGTTTATTACTGCTAGTCTTACACAAAATAAAATAAAACCTTCATGTTTCTTAGCCAAATAAAATTGATGTTGATGTTTTTCTCTCTCTCTACTAAAATTTTAGCGTTTTAAAGCTGCACCGGAAGGCCACTTTTTTTTCTTAGAAATGACTACAATGCATTTTTTTTACAAAGAAATTAGATTTTAACGACGAAACTAGAATGTGAAGCGAGGATGGGTAAAATAGAGAAAGTCTTTTGAATAGCGACCCCCCAGAGTGACATTGACACTTTATTCCCCGCAACGCGCCGTCAAGACTACAATTATCAGTAAGAACTCGCTTCCATCTTTCCATCAACTACCTAACGAACTGTAACAAAAAAGGCGCCACGCCGTCAAAGACAAGGAAAGACAGGGTTAAATATTTTTTTGAAGGGCAAAGATAATATGTAAATGGGGTGGGGATAGACAGCAAGCTCAGCAAAAAATTAATAATAAAAAGAAAGCAGCCGCACGGAGATTCCAGAGAGGCTGTGTGTGTGATTACAGCTTTCTCTCTCTCTCTGCACAGAGATAGGTAATAGGTAACCCCCTACAGTAATGCGATCGTCGTAATAATTTGCTTTCTCCGCGGTTTTATTTCAAGTTTTAACGAAAAAAAACACACTTGTAGAAATGACGTTTGGCAAGAGTGGTTGATGGGTTTACCCTTGAAATAATATTATTTTTTGAAGACTTTTCTCTTTTTCTCTTTTCACGCTCTCCGGCTCTTTTTCGGGGGGAATTTTATTACTTGCTACTGCATACTCTGTTGGGGAACAGGCACTCTCCTAAAGCTTTCATTTCAATAATAAAAAACGTGACTTTTTGAACTTCCCCGCCTGCTCGTAAAATACGAGAGAGAGAGAGTGGGAGAGAAAGAGAAATAATCTAAATTCAATTGTAAAAAAGTAACATTAAAATCTAAAAAACGTTTCATTGCCGCAGACACGCACAAATAATTTTCAAGCTCTCTGGCTCTTTTTCGGGAGGAATTTTATTACTTGCTACTGCATACTCTGTTGGGGAACAGGCACTCTACTAAAGCTTTCATTTCAATAATAAAAAAACGTGACTTTTTGAACTTCCCCGCCTGCTCGTAAAATACGAGAGAGAGAGAGAGAGGAGAGAGTGAGAGAGAAAGAGAAATAATCTAAATTCAATTGTAAAAAAGTCACATTAAAATCTAAAAAACGTTTCATTGCCGCAGACACGCACAAATATGTATGCAGCAGAAAAAAATAAAAAAGGGAAACGAAACACGAGAGAGAGAGTAAAGCTCACAAAAATAACATAAAAGATACATACAAGTTGCGTTTCTCCGATTACAGGAGGAAAAGGGGAGACATGCAGAGGGAAAGGGGGAAAGTATGCACCAAAAAGTTACCGTGAAACTCCCAGTGAAAACGGCTGGGGAAAAGGCAGACGATAAATGATTAACTATTCACGACCAGAACGAATGCAAGTTTTCCAGTCATTTACGACGGAACATGTAATAAGGGGGAGGGGTGCGTTGTGGTTCTCTTGCGGTTGTCATTTTAACACGGAGAAAGCAAAAAGAAAGGAGTACAACGTTATTTTTGGGAGTTGTATACTGGTTGTGTCTAATGTTGATGAAGTCACATATTCTTTGTTTTTCTCATTTTGGTGGTGTGTATTGACATTTTATTGTAACTTTCTCCTTAACGAAAGAAACAAAAGGTAAATGCAGGGGACAGGAGAAAACAGGAAAGCTCTTGAATTTGCTCGATGGTCCCAGGGGGAATTAATGCAAATTTTTGTGTGAAATTACCATTTAATCACCGTTCATAAGTGATACCTGCGCTTCACCCAGGAATAAAACAGACGTTTGTTTACACAACCGGGGATATTCAGTCCAAGGTCGAGAACGCAAATGGAAAGGAGTGGAAATGTAAAAGAGAAAATTAAGAGCCTTTGACAATTTCATCAGAGTTCCGTTTTTTGGCTTTGTAAATCAAGACCTGAAGCAATTTCGTAATGAGTAGTGAACAAAATAGGGGGGAGGGGGAGAAAGCAAAGTGAAAGAAGGAAAAAGGAGGAATCGTGCGTGCGTTTTCTTCAAAGGGAGTGTGATGTATACCTGAGGTAGAATTGAAGAGGGTAAAAAGTAAAGACCATTTCTCTTTGGTATGGTGATGTAACGCTTTTGCAGGTGAAGAGAAAATTTTCGTGTACAAGTTATGTAAAAGTTGTATGGAGAGGAACACACAAAATAAATTAGATACAGGGCCATACGCAATTATAAAATAGATTTGAGCAAAGGTTTTCGTAATGATGGTGAAAATATTGACGCAATATTGTGAAAGTCTGGAGAGGATAGAAGAGAAGAGAAAACTCCGAGTTGGAGTGATTATGTCAGAGTCAAAGTAAAGAATAATTTTCTTACGAAAACAAAATGAAGATTTTATGCAACATGCCTCCAAAGGAGAAGTGCCTACGTAATTATGTGTTATTGCTATTCCATTTGGCAATCTGCAAATACCCATTTTTGGTTAGATGAACCATCGGAAGGAACTGGAAAATAGAAAGAGAAAAAAGAGAAAGTTTTGGCAGTCAAACAAAAAATTGGAGCAAGAAAGACAGAAAAAAATTAAAGAGAGATCGGCCAAGGGCTAAAAAGTTGTTGATTTTAGGTTAACTTTGAAGAGAGAGAAAAAACAAGGCCAAAATATTTCAGAGTATGGCACTGCAGGTACAAATAAGCAGAGAGAAAGAGAAAGAAAGAGAAAATGAGAAAGGCAGCATGTCTTGAGTATTATAGTAGAAGAAAAAAGTGGAATGAACTTGGAAGCAGTTTTTCGTCATTTTTTCTCTCTTTCTTGTGTGGTGCGCACAACTGCCGTTGTTATTATACTATTGTGGAGGGATAAACTACTTGAAAGATGGAGAGAGAGAGAGAGAGAAAAATTAATTTGCATACTACTAACGCTAAACGAACGCAAAGTGAAAACAGGAACAAAAGTAAATTTTTTCTGGTTGTCTGAGAAGAGAAAAGAGAGAAAATAAAGTCATAAATAATAAGAATCGCAAGGATAATGGTGACAGCGGTAGCGCCAGATAAGAGAATGGTAGCAAGGATAATGGGGAAAGCGGTGATCCCTATCATCATTCATTTTCTTCGGGAAAATTTTCTTTTTAAAGTTATTTATCAACCCGGTTAAGAGAAAAGCTTAATGGAAAGTTAATCTTTTTCCCCCGAAAATTTTTTTCCCTACTCTGCTGCTGCCACCATACCACCTCGGTGACGTTAACCTTGGAGAAGGAAATGAATTGTCGTAATACACGCGCGTGAATAATTTAGGGGGGTCTTCGACGCCTTTTAGACAGGTTGTGAGGGAAACAAAATACAAACGGACGAAAGGTGTGCCATTATTGTGGACGGGGAGAATGGCGGCGCCAGGATCATAATAGTTATATTAATTGGCAAGTAGAAGAGCTTTCACTCATTTTTTGGGGAGAAAGCGTCCTACTTACAGAAAAATACCGCGTTATCTGTCAGTCAACATGAAAAATGAATTAAAATTTGGATTATTTACTTTTACATATTTCCCTCCTCTTTTAATTGATCGGGAGCACACTAGTAGAAACGTGTCGAGGAAAATGTTATCTTTTCCCTGCAGAAGAAAGGAAAATAATAGGTTGTTTCTCCATTGGGCTTTCCAATTATTTCTCCCAGAAATTTCTCCTCTGGTAAAGCCCGTGTAAAACGAAGGAGACACCAGCATTTTCACCCACTTTCCCCAAAGGGGCATACAGTACAGTGCACATTTTTGAAGTTTCTCCTCACAAGAGAAAAAGTTAAAAGGGAGGAGAAAGTAAATTTAGTGCAAAAAAGAGATTTTACAATAGCCAACAGGAATGTGTGCTGTGTGACAGGGAAAGTTGGAATTCTCTGATAGCGCGTGTTCCTGGCGGCATACCACAACAAAAGGAGAGAAGCCTGTCATTCTAAAATTATCCCATTTTCTTCCACTTTGAAAGAAGAAAAGCGAAAAAAAGTTGATCCGATAAACATTTCTCCGCAATCGTCTTTCTCGCCATCTCGCTTTCACTTTGATACTTGGTGCACACCAGGAAAATATGGAGATGGCGAGGATAATAGCAAATGTCACTGATTTTTACGGCGGAGAAAGTAACTGGAACTCCCCCAAAAAATAGGTAACAAAGGAAGAACGACACGAAAGAAAATGATAGGTCTACTTTTCGTTAGGAAAACACAGGTTCCTTTTACAAAAGGGGAAAATACACGACAGGAAACCTTCATCCTGTCTCGGATGATATGAGCCTGTGTGTGTGTGTGTGGCAATTTGCATGTTTCTTTTGATCATCATAACAATAATGAATGGCATACACGACAAAGATGACAAGAGATTGTTCTCTGAGTGCGCATAAATTTAGCTTTTGGCTTTGCTTAAAATTTACGTACTGGCGCGTTGCCCGCAATTTTCAGGGAGGAGACAGGTATTATTTACGAATTTATCATGATCGAGGTGACTTTGATTTTAGCAAAAGGAAAAAACAGGTGACAACTTTTTTTTTTAAATCTACTGACGAGGAGCTCCTGACAGGTGTGACTGTCAAAAAAAGGAAAAAATGATTCATCTGGTGAAATGCGTAAATATATGTTATTCACGGCTTTCCCCCTTTCACCATGATTACCCCAGTTGATTTATTTTCTGCAGAGAAAGTTCCTAGTTCATTGAACTCGCGGTGATGTATTCGGAACTTGAACTTTCTAGAAACAAAGACGGCGTGGCGTTGCTCGTTGAAAATTTATTTCTGCGGAGAGAAACGCTCTTTAAAATGCTCTGCAGGCAATCCAGGTCTCCATTCCTATTTTTGGGAGGCACAAATTCCTCTTACCAATTTGGCTGCAACATTTCTCTGCTGGAGCGAAGACAGACGTGTCGGGAGAGAGAGAAAAAAAGAGAGAAAAGAAATGATTGATTGCTGCATGACTTTTTGTGGGATTTTCTCGAGCTTTCTCTCCTCTTCTTTCTCGGAGAGACAGAAGCAGATAATGTTTCAAATCAGGTTATACTTTCACTATACTCGCATTCAATCTCTATAACCAGCCATAAGTCTATTTTTCTCTTTTTTGACTTCTTCTCCTTCTCCCGGCAGTAGACACAGTTTGTAGTAAATTGAGAAGGTAGATAGATAATCTATCCTTTTCTCCCATTTCCTTTCCCTTTCTCTCGCTGACGACTTTCTAAGAGTCTTTCATCTACTCATCCAACTTTTAAGTAATACCTCCACACACAATTTCATCTATTTCACAAGACTCCAGCTATTTCTCTTCATTTCTGCTAATTCCATCTCTTTCCGCTCACTCTTCTTCTTTCTCCATCTTCTTCATCTCCCCTTGCTTCTCCCTTTCAAAAGAAAACAAATTCCAAAAACAAAAACGCCGTTTGAAATCTTTCTTCTTCTGAAACTGCCAAAAGAAAAAAAGCAATATAAATATTTTCTTTCTTCTTAGCCAACTACGCAGTGGTGCATTTTTACAATTATTTAAGAAAGTCACCATATTCCGTTTTATCTACTTTAACACTGCTGCTTTCTGCTGCAAAAAACAACTGCTTTCTTTTTTCTCTCTTTCTCCTTCGTAACAAGCTGTGTGATGTTATTGAGGTAGGTTTCGTAGAACAACAGGGATTGTAGGCACACCTTTGTCCCTTTTTTGCACGATACATTAGCTTGCCATTCTTGACATACATTCTCTTTATAACGGATAACTTTCCCTAAAAGGTATTTCATGCTGTGTCAACGACAATGCTGCTTTCGGAAAAAAATAATCTCTAAAAAGTTTGAATGGCTGTTTTTTGTAGGGTGTTGCTGTGTCGTCAAGCTCTACAGAAAAAAGAGAGTTCCGTTGAGTAACGAGTGTAACGCAAGAAGAGGAAAAAGGGTGTATTACCTTGAGTGCCTTGTAAACCGGGAATGAAATCACAATGCAACCTCATCAGTATCTTTCACGAGCTTAATGATGACTTTTTTTCAAAAGACCATTTTCGTGTCACCCGTTTTTTGGCAGTGTCTCTAGTATGTTGACAGGCGTTCTTGAAGTAATAACAAGATGTGTGGTTAAGGTACTTCAGGGAGCGCACAAAAGAGAAAAATCCTAGTCACGGTCGCCGCGTTGTCACTAGAAAAGCTTTTATGGTTGCACCTGCAAAGGAGGGGGCTTCAAAGCAAAAATAAAATGCAAGGGAAAGTCGTTGCATGGTGGCCTCGTATATTACTTGAGGAGAAAGTGGAAAGAATGTAATGATGACAGACTGGCAGTGTCCTGGTATGAGGTCGACGACCTTTCCAGAAATATTGCGGGGAAATTTTAAATATTCAGAAAGCGGAATTCAAAAATATTTTAATGTTAATTTATTTGTGTAGTGTCGGCTTGATAAATGTAACAGACCGTGCTACTTTGGCATTTGGACAAACCTTAATGATTTTAAAGAAAGCCTGGTTTACTAATTTGGAAAAAATATTAAAGAGAAAACGTTTTACATTTTGCCAAGTTTGGCAATTATTTTTAAAAATACGCCAATGAATGCTTTCTTTTGTGTAAAGGAGACGTCTGTCGACTTCAAGGGCAGGTGAGGACAGTAGATCAAAGTGAAAGTTTAAAGAAGGACAGCAATGATAGGAGAGCATTTCCATTCTAAGTTTTCCTTAGCTGTACTTTCCACTGTAAATGAAGGAAGACGGGGAAAGTCAAGCAGAAAATGTGGCCTTGGTAGTAATGCGACCCGGTAGGGTAAAAAGGGAAGCGTATTATTGCTCCAATCTAATCACACTCCATCTTTTAGGTATACTTGACAGTTACAAAAGGACAAGAAGGACATTTGAGTCAGCTTTTCCCCTTTTTATATTAGTCCTACCTACCTGGTCTAAAGAAAGAAAGTTCTTCGTATTTTACCGCTTGGAAAAAGTGACTCTTCTCATTTTAGGGTGTCTTGTCTACCTCGATTGAAAAAGCTAATAAGTCGCGGTAATAATATTAACTTTAAAATCCCTAATCCCATTCTCGACAGACTTCCATCCAATCTATATGCATAATCCGCGGCTGCCATTTCCTTGTCAGATTTAGTTTCCCTTTCAATTCTACGTCCCAAACGAAACATTTCTTTGAAACAGATCCTGATTGAATCTCCACGACATCAATACCCTTGTTTGTCGCAACGATAGCACCTGCATGTTTGTCAAGATCGCACAAATACAAAAAAGAAAAGACATTTCCCCCCAAAATACGTGGTCGAAGCCTTTCTCCATTGAGAGAAAGAATACCAACAGGATTATTCGGTTGGGGAAGCAGAACATGGAAACTCTTTTGAAACAACAAGTTTTGTCAAAGAACAAAAACACTTTCTCCGGAGAACACCTTCAGCGCCGGTTTTACATTTTGATGGTCCCCGCGAAAGTTTAAAGTTTGAAATTCTCTCAAAAATAAACCGACGGTGCACCTGAATTTATGCGAGCGTTCCTGCTCCGTAACACTCCTTGTAAGATAAAACATCAAAATAGCAGCACCACAAGAATCCCCTGACAGATATAGTCGTTACCCCGTCAAATAACGGTGAACGACATGAAAGGTGAGCTAAAATACTACGCTTTTGTGATAACAACCGGTTATAATCATTTCTAAGGACAGGGAAAACGAGATGGGCACACATTTCAAGTCGGACTCCAAAAAGTAATAAAGACGACGGCGAAGTTGTAAAATGATATTGTACTTGTTCGAAAAGTCCGTTTTCCAACGCATCCTTGAAACTCCCCTGGAAACGTAACAAGTATGGCATTCTCCTTAAAATTGGGATGTGTAGGAGGAAATGCGTAGGTGGGGAGTTGATGCGTAAGTGTCCTTCCATAAAAAGTAGGTGGCATCATACAGTTAATAGTTGACGTCCTTTTTTATGCAGATCTTCTATCCAAATTCAATTAGAGTTATGCGTGGGTGGAAAACGAAGAAAAGATGCTTTGAAATCATTTCAAGGAGACTTTCTATGAGAAAAATCAGTACTCCATTTCATAAAACTTGAAAGTTACAACTGCACAAGTTTTGGAATTGTCCCTATTTAAATCCCCCTGAAATCCGGATAAATGTGCAGGGCAATTAAAGGAAGAAAAACATAACTTTATTTAAAGTTAAAAATATTTAAATATATTTTTCGATTATTCAGCGTCTATTTTATCTTTAAACAGTAAAAAAAGTGAAAACCAAGTTCTCTCGGAAAATTTAAGCAAATCCTCCAAATTATGTTCCTCGTAAGGCAGAAGGCTACATGAAGCCCGCCATAAAAAAGTTTCCTAAAATCTGCAATCTCCTTTTACCGCCCAAATTAGCATAGAATTACCGTCAAAACTACAGAAATAACGAGACATGTGGTCCCATCATTTCCGCGCTTTCCCCAATTAGATAAGCTTTCACCACCTAAAACCCCACAAATCTTAGGATAACTCCCGATATAAAACGAAACTTAAATTCTTGTCATATTTTCTTACAAATTGTCATTTTCTTCATTTTCCGCAAAATGTGTAATTGAAACCCGGGGAAAACACTTATCCCCTTTCCGCTTATCAATTCAATCTTGTTTATCTCGCCTCTCTCTCCAGTTCCCTTCCACTTGTTTTTTTTCTCCCCGCAAATCTGGGCGTGATACTCTCCATTAACGGAAGTCGTTTTCTCTTCGTTTCCTCTAGCTGACATAGCAACACCATCCTCATCCTCATCACCACCACTAAACCCGCGTGACTCTTTCACCCAAAAACAAGCTCTCTAATAACGACAACTTTCACCCTAGCGCCAACCACTTGACATCTTCACTACCCTATTTCGGCCATTTTCTTCCTGATGGCAGTCATGCTTGCTAGTACCCCATAAACTAAGGATGTTCTCCTTTGTCCGTGGGAACACCGCTTTCTCCCCCAGAGATAATAATACATTACTTTCTCCTGAGAAAGTTGCCATTATTCTCCTTCCAGACAACAACAACAGCAACAAACAACACACAATTATTCCATTATATTATTTATTTTATTACATTTTCCTTCCACCATCATCTCCACTTTCTCCGAGAAAATCCGCTTTGCATACTTTCCCCTCCCCACCACTTTCCCTGGTAAACAACACCACCTTTCCTGTTACTGTCTCACGGAAATTACCGGAGGAAACGGTTTGTCAAAAGGAAAGCTACTAAAGCGCCCGGTGCAATCTTC
>JAHZNE010001688.1:0-10881 GCA_027744055.1 Callyntrura sp. NNG-2020
CTTTCCGTTCCCTCACTTCCAGACATTCCGTCCCCCCTCTTCCAGACTTACCGTTCCCTCTCTTCCAGACTTTCCATTCCCCCTCTTCCAGACTTCCCGTTCCACCTCTTCCAGACTTTGTCCACTGCCTCCCTTACAAACTTTCCATTGCATAATAAACTTGCCCCTTCATGGCAAACAGCACATACAAACTTGTCATCCTTCATACTTCTCTTTGTGAAGAGAACTCCTGTCGAGGAACTCTTGCTGTGAGGGTTCGACCACTCGTAGAGGGGGAGCGAACTCTCGTCGGAGAGGAAGAAACTGTCGTCGAAGGGGGAGGAACCGTCGGAGGAGGAGAGCCGTCGAAAAGGGACAAGGAACTATCGGAGGAGAGCCGTCGAAAAGGGGCAAGGAAATCTCGGAGAAGGGGCAAGGAACTCTCGGAGAAGGGGCAAGGAACTCTCGGAGAAGGGGTAAGGAACTCTTGGAAAGGGGTAAGGAACTCACCGAGAGGGTAATGAGATACTCCTGTCCATGGGAATAAAATTTTCCTCATTATGAACGCAAATCTCCTTCGGTGAGTCTGCAAGATCCACCGTGCACACCACCGTACTCGCTCCCACACTTGGATGTGGCAAGTCGGTGGGAAGGTGAGTGACAAGTCTTAGAGGATGGGAAGGAAAGTATTGGACCTGTGGAACGGAGTCTGGAAGAGGGTGGACACAAGTCTTGGAGGATGGGGGAAAGGAAGTCTCGAAGGAGGTCGAAGTCTCCGCAGGGGGGAGAGGAACTAACCCGTCCCCCTCTAGAAGACTTGGGCATAAAAAATCCGCACCAAGTCAGGAACCCAGGAACGAAAAAACAAAATTTTAGGCAAAAATTCCCAAGTGTCACCCACTGTCATGGTGTATACAACAATGTTCGTCATTCCCTTCTCATCCGGTGAAGATATCAGCAATCAATTTGAATAAATGATGAATTATTAAAAGCTTCGGTAGGTCAAAGGTTAAAGACACGAGCATTACAAAATGTTCCTTGTATTGTTTTATTGATGCTGTTGGCAAAGTATGGCCTAGTTTAAAAGGGAACTTCGGCCTGTGAGAGAAATGATGCGTGTAGCGACAACGCAAACTTACAGTTGAAATATTTTCCATTGCCTACCTCTTTAAATTAGGGGAAACCACTGGTTGTATTAATATGGAATGAAATTTTTCCGTTGTATCCCTTTCCTGTCAGAATGCTGTATCGTTTTCTTAAATTTACCTATGCAAATGCAACTTAGAAATTGGTGGTACCTCTTCAAGTGTTCATCATCATTCATCTTTAAGTGGAAATGTGGTAGTAGAAGTCCTACGCAGGTCTGCTAATTATTAACATTTAATGTTGATTAAATATAGGCATTTTCTACCATAAAAGCATAAGCTTTAGAGAAGAAATGTGAAATCGGGAATTCTGCTTTTGTTCCCGTTCTCTCCCTAGCTAAAATTTCATATTTCGCAACAAGTAAACACAAATCCGATTATTTCTTTGCCATATCAGTTGCCCACACATCTGAAGTTTGATTCCATTGTACCCTGTACCCAGCAGAATTGTTGGGAGAGATGGTTGAAATGTAAAAACTGAAAATCCTGCTGAATAGTACAGGCAGGTTTGTTTTTGCTGAAGCGGCAGCTGCATCTGCAATGTAATGTTGGGGAGTAACAAAACAATAATAGTCCATTTCAGAGTTACCGTATTCATACATATAAATTGCAGCGCTCTCTACCTTTCTCAACACCATATAACCCATCACATCATCAACCATCTCATCATCATCATCGTCACCATTAACATATTATTTTCACATGAAAAACATGATGAAACAATGATGATGATAATAATCTTGCCTCGCACAGAACAGGAATTTATTTAAACTTAACAAGGAAATGAAGGGGTTATGCATCATGCATTTCTCTTTATGATCAAGTTGGTGAATAATACAAAATCTTGTAATTTTGATACTTGCACAAAGATGTTCCTTATTCACTCGGTATTCCAATTGCATCAGTAACGCATGTACGTTCACAAATTGAAACTTTCCATCCGAAAATTAGCTCAATTGATATATGCATGAAATATGTATACATCTGCATCAACATACTTATATTTTTCAAAGATTTATTAGATTTTTGAAAAAATGCAATATTGTTAGAACATGGATTTACGAAGGTCCTGTTCTCAAGATTCTTCCAAAAGGCTTTAGGCATTCAGTTATTGCATGTGAAAGCAAAGACAACGCAACGTGAATAGATGTTGTGTAATGTCGGTATTATGCATCCTAGAAATTCGGAAAACCTTGTAAACTTTTATACCAGACAGACGCAGACCCTGCTGCTGCCTTGTATAAAAAGGAGCTAGAAGAAGGAAAAAGTAATGCCCACTTTTTGGTTTAAATGTCAAATTGTGTTATTCTAACAGTGTTTGCATGTGTGACGGTGTAAAACTTACTGAACCGCAATATAAAAACATGAAAATTTCGTTCTTCACTCTATATGCTCGTATTCTTCATTTTTTGCTTATGGAACAGCAAGTGTTGGGATTCCACAAAAAACTGCTGGAACTACAAATTTTAATGGAAGCCGGCTCGGGAAGAATATGAGTGAAGCAACACCACTAGTAGTGACATTCCTACAAAATTAATAGACGCTTCAAAAGAGTATCAAGAAATGTATTGCACATCCACATGTCGCATCTATTTAACTTTCCAAAGTTGCATATGCTTTTTGCACGAGTTTTGTTTGTGATATTTTAAAGGTTATGATCTGGGAGAGTGCTCAATAACAACAACGATTTAAAAACAAATGTAAATAGACACACAATATCCATTTTAATAGTTTTCTGTTTTTTGATATTATAAATATTATAATTAAATGACCTGCAGAAACCATGTCAGATGGAGCGGAAAGGAAGTTGTGTATTCTTTTGAGTTGAATAGAATGTTCATACTTACTTATGTAAATATAATAGCACATTCATCTATGTGGTTACCACTACGAAATAAATGCACCTTTTGCTTCTCTCTTGTCTCGATAATCGTTTTGCATGTTCGAATGCTCCGTAATACTCTCAATACACCCCTGTGGCAGTACAAGTGAGCAACAACTTGTTGAACAACATGACAAAAATTCAATGCATCTTCCTCCTCTCTCTACCACTACTGCTCTCAGTCATAGAGTCGTCGTGTGCGCCTCTATATAGTGGCTTGATACCAACCAACAAAAAAGCTGAAGTTGCTCAAGATAATCGAAGAAAAGCGTTCTTTTAAACAATTTTCCTATTAAACCATTGAATAGAAAAACAGCACGTATAAAAGCAATGACGTTGTATTTGATTGAAGTTTAATTTAAAAATGAAGGAATATGGAACTACACACATAAACACATAACTGGTGTATATATTCAGACATATTGCCTCTGTTCTACAATTTTTGTGCAGAGAGTGACACCAGAGACCACGCATCCTTCCTATTTAGACTATGACTCTGCACGCTATATGCGATGCCGGCTGCTGCTGCTGGCTTGTTCATGCTTCAAACGTAAGTGCTGCCTAATATTTTTTTATGTTTGGATGAAGTGAAGTCGATAATTCATTTAACTTCTCGTTCGCAACATCACAACGGCCCATATTAAACTACATAGTCATAGGCATAAGCAACTTTGCACTCTCGAGTTTATCAAAATATTAGACATTTTCTGACAGACATCTAGTAAATGAGTAAGCTCAAACCACACCGTTGCCTTGCGTTGTTGTAGGTGTTTGTGGATACTTGTTCATTTATATCAGGCAAGATGATACCGTATAGAAAACTTTTCACCTGTCCGTCGAATTATTACCTCTTAAAAATGGGCATTATAAGCTGCAGAAAAAATGAATTACGGAATACCTATTTAAAACAATATTACAAATCCATACTCGTACGCAAACTTGCAGTGCCATGGCCATCTTATTCAAACAAGGTGAGTTCCATTCTACATTGTGAAATGTATGCTTTGGTATAAACATATGCAACAACGAGCGAACTATCATGCAAGCATCACCAAGCATTCAGCAGAAAATGGCGTTTTATTCACTTTTAAAATTAAAGACAAGTAACTATGATCATATCGTCAAATTTAAAGAAGCGTGATATCATAGCCATACGGTCGTGTACACTGTACACCTGCCCAACACATGATCTTGTAATGCATGAAGATCAAATAATTAATTTGCCGAAATCGATAAATAAAATGGAAACAGAAAATAGTAAGGAAGAATTGTATATTTTTTACCGTCATGCACTTCTCCTAACGTAGACCTGCAACGGCCACCTCACATCACATCTAACTTTAAACAAACAGCTTGTGAGACGCGTTATTTAGTCATTGGCTATAGAAAAAGAACAGGTTTTATTTTACAGCAGGCGACAGAATAAGGTGGACAACGCTGAAAATGAAATGTTTCAAGTCTTTTCAAAATTTTTGATAAGCCAACTGACAACGACGGTTTGCATGGTGGTGGTGGTTACTTTCACAGTCTGTACATTTTTATATATCTGACAGGAAAAGAAACAAGATGTTCAAAAAAGCATGCAGAATGCACACCACCACCGTCGTCCGTCGAATCCAAGTAAATAGCGTAGTGGACAGGCATTCATACCCAGATATATTATGCATGTATATTATTGCAAATATTTCCTCAAGCCCAATAACTACCTGTGTAGATTAAAAAATCACTATATATAAACGAAATACAAGCATTGTTCATATTGTCCCATCCCGTTACAAGGAGTATTCCTACTGTAGAATTGCAGAACAAAAGTATATATAAGACGACATACGGTACACGCTATGCACCATCTGCATCGTAACAAAGAAACGGTGGGGCTGATTTTGAATATTTTTTTTGTGTTAGCATTATAGAGTACGAGCGATACAAATGCATCTCAGTTTTGTCATTCTCAATACATTTTTAATCGCGCACACATATTATAGTCCGCCGATCTGTTTATTGTTCGCGTTCATCAAACATCATATTGCACATGATAAAATACGCGTAAGAGTAAGCATTTCGAAACCGAACCTTAGAGAATAAAATAATAATATATCGCTATGATCTTCACGATAAAAAATGTGCCATCCCATAAACTGTGAAAACCAAGGCAGACGAATATAGAATTTTTGCTTAAAACTTCAAGAGTGCTGCACAGCAACTTGTTTGAATTAGTTGTGCTTGTGCAAAGCATTTTTAAGGGTAAATCTACAACAAGGATATAATTTGTTCTTTGTCAAGTCTCTACAAAATGCAGCAGTCTTTTGTCTACTACGTGTGTGCAGACATATAGTACGTAGCTTTGCCGTCCACCAGCCAACTCAGCTAGCTGCCACTTATTGAACACACGTCGCCAATCAAGTAGAATTTCTTGAAACTTTGGCTGCATCTTATTATCTGCGAAATGTTGTGCGCTGTTTTGTGTTATTCATACGCTTCCTCTGGTTCTTATTCACAAAATAATGACATGATGCATGAAACCTGTAATTATTGAAATTAAATTTATGTATTATGAGGGTACTCGGAAAAATGATTGTGTATGTATGTATATGCAGTTTAGGTATTGTAGTAGAATACAAGTTCTCTTTGCATTCTCCTACCTAAAATATTAAAGTTCACATAATGTGTAGCTTTGAACGAGTAATAAAAAATTATTATAATCGGTTTCAGTGAAACAGATATAATTTATTTTACAATCAAACATCAAAATGCATAATCGAACAATTTTTGTAGCTTAGAAGGCCATTGCATAATAATATAAACATGACGCGTGTGGTAAAAGGGGATATGCTGCTTTGGTGGTGCAAATATAGTGCGAAAGTTATAGCGTCGACCATTTATTACTACAACAGGTACACGTATCAATGTACGTACACTTTTTTGTAAAATTGATTTTCGCATATGTTGGAGAAACAAATATTGATGATAGTGATATCGCCAAAGATGAAAAACTTGTAGAAGCAAGTCTGAAAAAATCATAAATATGCAGAAACAATTACAGCTAAAAATAAACAATACATGGCATGTGTACACTGGATTATGAAGTAATCAAATTTTGATCAACGTGAACTACTTTTTATAGCAGGAATATCTATTAGGTATGCTATTTTACGAAGTATTTGACTAGCGTTTTTCGTAAGACAGGAATTTGGCTGATTTTTACCGACTGTAAGCTGTAAACAAAATCCGTTGTGTTGCAGGTTTCGATATTTATTGGTAAATATTGTTTTAGCTTGAGACAAAATTTCAAACGAAACTTTGATGCAACTGGTAAAGAAATGCTGAAAATGATATTGTTTTGCGATGTCAGTTGGCACACGGAACGAAGATGTTCCCAATTTACTCTATAATCGTTGCATGTTGTGATGCTGCAGTAAACATTTTGTTTTTACTGCCATAACATCTAGTAGTAAACTGATTGTCCCTCGTTCCCTGTCCAGTGTCCAGGTCCCTTGCAAAATGTCGTATTTGTCTTGACCCATTTTTACGTTTCTACATTTCCTGTCATGCAACAACGAATTTTGGGGAAAACAGCGGCCGCGCAATTACAAAGTTTCTACTGCATCGTAATACAATTTTCCGTGTAAAGCAGCAGCAAGTCTTGCTATGAGTCAGGCTCGGCTCGGCTAAGGCTGGAAATTTCATGCCTTCAAGTAGCAACACCGAATTTTCGGGAAAACAGCGGCCGCGCAATTACAAAGTTTCTACTGCATCGTAATACAATTTTCCGTGTAAAGCAGCAGCAAGTCTTGCTATGAGTCAGGCTCGGCTCGGCTAAAAGGCTGGAAATTTCATGCCTTCAAGTACAACTTGGTCTGCGTGCATGCATTTTTGTATTTGGTCATCTTTTTGTTTGCTACACTCCCTCCCTTGTTATAGATGCTGCCTGTTGGTCATTCCCAAAAGCCGGTGGTTTGTTCGTGAGCGTGAGCAATTCAGGAAGTGTCAATAACATTTTTAAAACAGCATTGGCTATCGCTACACGACGGGTACAGCGAACAGATAAAAAAGACGCCGAGTATACCGCGACCAACATCACAAGATGAGTTGACTTTGTTACGAATATAAACAACACGCTTGCAGGTATACTTGCGTTATTACTTCGAATAAAACAAACTCGAATGACCTGAATTANTAAACAACACGCTTGCAGGTATACTTGCGTTATTACTTCGAATAAAACAAACTCGAATGACCTGAATTATATGTGTAGCGTGTAGCTGACGACTTCGAATATTTTAATGTCCTACTCTATCGTAAGGTTAGACCACCTTTACCTTGCCTTCTTCAAAGTTACTAGTTTAATTTTAATCGCTCACAAAGAATACATCATTTACAATTAGTAAACTACTACCACATTACACACATTACACGGCGAAGTCTGTTCATATTGGACCCATTTTGATATTACCTGTTGTGGTCATAAAATGAAATTTCGGTGCAATATGATAATTTAATAGAATTCTCTGATCGTATCATGGTCAAAAGGCAAAACCGTAAGCGAACGCATGCACGTCATGAAAACATTTCGCAGTATTCAGTTATCAGCTCAGCTCCACCGCAATCGCAATACACAGCGCCAGCACACATATAGTACGCTGTACGCTGCACCACATACAGTTCTTATTTTTTTTACTAAACTGTCACAATGACCGGCCTAACTACATTATAATCGCTCACAAAGAATACATCATTTACAATTAGTAAACTACTACCACATTACACACATTACACGGCGAAGTCTGTTCATATTGGACCCATTTTGATATTACGTTGTGGTCATAGAATGAAATTTCGGTGCAATATGATAATTTAATAGAGTTTCTCTGATCGTATCATGGTAAAAAGGCAAAACCGTAAGCGAACGCATGCACGTCATGAAAACATTTAGCAGTATTCAGCTATCAGTTCAGCTCCACCGCAATCGCAATGCACAGCGCCAGCACACATATAGTACGCTGCACCACGTACAGTTCTTATTTTTTACTAAACTGTCACAATGACCGGCCTAACTACATTGTCGATGCATTTACTCGTCAATCACTCATTTAATTCTGTATCAAAGCTTTGTATTATATCATACCTATACGTATTGCATCCACCACCACCACCACAAATATTCTTCATACTGCAGTGCAGACAGACTTCTTCTGTCATTACAAAAACTGTGATTTTTATCACTTATCCAAAAGCCATGGGAGTTCATAAAAGAAACAAGTTTTAAAGAGGTCACGACGAATAAAAAAATCGACTTGCAGGTAGCTTGTAGCTTATTTTGTTGTAACCAAATTATTGCCAGCAGAATGAATTCAAAGGCACAGCACCAGAAAAGCAACTAGCTATTTATGTTTCTTCCCATATAAATGTGCAATTACTTCAAAACAAAATGTATCTAAATAAATAAAGGTATAATATTAATGATGATGATAGCCTGGATTTACAAGACAAGTTACGATTTCAAATTTTAATGTGCCATTATTACATTCTATACCACCAAAGCATACCAAATGCAGCACATTGAGCACATACGCATAAAAGTTTTTCCGTTATTTTAGACTGTCAGACAAAACTATAACGTTGCACTTTTATTCGTCGTACGGTCTCGTTGGATGCGCGACGTTTTCCTATTCGACGAGTGAATACCACTTTACTTTTAAGTAGAGATAAATGCCAGGTTTAGAGAAGAATTTATATACTTTAAAAGCGTTATAAAGCGGACAATTCGTAACGTGTGAATGATCCCTTACCTTGAAATTAGACGGACGAACCGGCAACCATGAACACGATGGTGCGGTATTTAGAAAGGCGAAAATGAAAATAATTGAGCACATTATTCGTGATACTTGTACCGGCTTGTAAATAGGGAGATGTAAAGTAGGGGCAGAAAAGGGGATAAGCCTAATGTATTAATAGAAAAGCAGAAAGTGTCTCTACATGTCAGTTTATACGGACATTTTCGAGTTGTACACAGAAAATCCAAATTTCTGCGATATTCATTCAAGTGTAGAAAAGGATTTTAAATGTGTCGCCTACGTACAAATATTAATGTCTCCTTTTGACATTTTCAAACTGAAGGTTACTGCTTCCGGTGAATAGGTTTTAGGAGGACCCCTTCAAGGTATTTGTTCTAGTTAGTTAAATAATGTCTACTTTTAATAATATTATAAAGGTACTGTTGTCCCTTGCTATTATTAGCTTTTAGCTATGTATACAGTTTGCATACACATGGATTCGTTGCTGCGCAGTTTCATTATTATAACGTACATATGTACATCCCAATTAACTGGCACAAAGAAAGAAAAGTTCCCATTTCCACCCTTATTTTTCGGTCCTACAAACAGGTAATTTTATGTTCTAATCTCTTCCAGGAACTAAAATAGCCATTAATACGAGACCAATACTCAAATAATATAGATAAGATATACAAGCAAACTACACAAGGTACATGCTCGCCGGTTTACCTTTTCGTGTCCAACCAAAATCCCACTATCAACATAATACTGTACACTCACAATTTTCTTGGTACCTGTATCTAGCATGATTTCATAAAAACTGTGTAGATGGACACATTCCTTTTACACCACCACCGAACTAATAACCCAACGTTTCTTGAAACCCCTCTGCCATGGCACATATTACAAGCATGATCACCGAAATCCTCCTCGTATCGTGGCCATACTCCACAAAATCCTCTTAATAGCCTAGAGCAAGACGTATTTTTCGGCTCGTCATTTCATGTCCCTAGTAGTCCCTACGCATTTTGCCTGTACATTTGGCAACCAACCCACCAATGCTGCACGGCACCGGCTCTGGCTACGGCTACATCATCATGTACAATACATGCTCCCGCAGTAAAAACTAATATTCAATTAAGGTAAGCGATCACACAACAAAAATTGTTAAGTAATGCATTTAAAGACATTTTCTTGAAGTAGGTACCCCTTAAGTACATACCGGTACCGATGCATTAACGAGCGCCCACATTCTTATCATATTACCAGCCTCTATATATATTTCATATCGTCGTGTTTGCAATCATCTCCTTTTGGTGGATTTCTTCGCTTAATAATATTATGTACATGTAACAGTGTCATGTCATCATCGCCAAAAAGGATGAGAATAGATCTCTTTCAATTGTTCGGGACGGATATACAAAGCCAATGACTATGCGATCATCTTTATGAAGCATACGACGTACATAGAGCCAGAGCCACAATTCGTTGCGGCACAATAATCGAGTAAATGAATGCATCTTTTTGGTTACTGCCTGAGAGTGTGTGTGAGGAACTGCGGGTATGCTTTTAGGATAGTAAAGTATTCCTCCACCACGCCACATTGCAATCGTCTGTCTCTACAAAAACCAGCAGGCAATTATTGTATTTTACTTCTTCCTTCTACACAAGTTAACAACCCTGTTAAATGGAATGACATACACCAACAACTCATGTTTTAATGAAAATGCGCAGTGCATATAGATGTAGGTATGTATATCATCACAGCTCACAACAAGTACGGAAAGGTGAGGAAGGGATCTCTCTCTCTCTCATGCCATTTCATTAGGAAAGAGCTTGATGATATTACATTGCTACGTATTTACTCCTGCTTACACAAATATCTTTATATTTTACTTGTTTGAGTACCAGAAGAAACCATATATGATCAAATAGATATTTTGTGTACCTACATATCAACTAACCAAATGGGTATCTATCTGAAAAATGGAGACGACGAAGACATGTTGCACGAGATGAGGAAGGTAGGGAAAGCGTGATATTTAGTGTTTATTGGTCCCAAAAGTGGTGAACAATAATGCATCATACCTATATACATACA
>JAHZNE010001689.1:0-10480 GCA_027744055.1 Callyntrura sp. NNG-2020
CGAATAAAATAATCGATGAAACCGGTCGCGGTAACTAATAGCAACAGAGTTAAGGAAGCTGTTATTCAATTAGCATACTACTACATTCACTGGTTTAGCTATAAATGATATTCTGAATATAAACACATCGAAATGCCAATACAGCACCTCCAGTAATTGTAGCATTGTAATACTGCCTATTTACTTCATTTGAGCTGGAACGTAGTTTTAGGATGGAGAAATTGATACTTTTTGAAAATAGAAAACGGTTTATCATACAGAACCTCGAAATGTTTCTAATTTTTCAGTGTGTCATGAATTGCCGTGTAAATGAATAAATTATCAATTTTTATATAAATCAATCATTATCAAGAAATCATCTGATTGATTTTTCATTATTTTAAGCAAAATAATTTATTTAAGTCAATAAAATTGTGTAATTTGTTGCATATAAGCTGTTATTAACTACATATCTGTGTAAGCAGAGTGTGTGTGCTCTGCACCAGCAGACAATTCAATCCCAAGTGGTTTCTTCTGTTGCTGCCTATTGTCCTCGAGGTGTGACCATTAGGTGTGAAGCGTTTGATATTGGTATTTCGTCACACATGACATCAGTTGTGCTGGGGCCATGTGAGAAGCGATGCCATATATCACACGATCGTTGAAATTTCGAAACCTTTGAAAACAACTTTGAAATTCGATTCTTAAAAGATTTATGCATTTTCAGGTTTGACATTTGAAAAATTATCATTCTGCGTCAGTTTTTGCCGAAAGAACTTGGAAATTAATATGTATATTACTCAGTGGGGTAGGTACTTGTAACTCCTGTCATAAGTCGCAAAAGTACAAGTAATAGCTCCATGGAAAGCCCTTCAGTTGTAGAATAGGAATACTGTTTTGAATTTGGAAAAATGTTCACCACGGGGCGGTCCAGGACAGACATTTCCGTAATGTTAATTAAATACAAATTGTCATTTTAGCACACACTTTTGAAAACTCAACTCCTCTTACAGTATCTACCGCAGGATTAATTTGTTTGATAAGCTACTTTGTATTAAAATGCCGCTAGGGGAATGACGCAGATGTGTAATATCGGTGAATAACGCAAAAGCTGCAGGTGCAGCGAATACACATTTATACAACAAATGTCACATGGGACAAAATTCCCCGATGTTGCACAGTTTTTATTTTGCTTTAATAAAGGACGAAGTCACTTGTTGGTTTTACGTTGCCCGTCCATTCGTCTGTCCATACTTATAGGTCAAAGGGTTAAAGCACCAGAAGAGGTCAAAGGTCACCATAGTTTGGCGGCGAATTCTCCGAAACTAATAGGAATTTTGACGTTCTTTTTCTGGGATCTATAGTGGGTCAAAGAATCTTGTTGTGCACAAACTTTGAAGTCTCGGGTCAAATCGAAAGTGGGTCAAAAGTTCAAAGGTCAAATTTAATTAATAAGACCCGGGGCTCAAATTTAGTGGAATGATACACTAGATCATGTTTATCAAGAATACCGAGTTTGGTGCTTATTGGTGATAGTGTTTAGGTCAGAAGAGGTAAAAGGTCAACACAAACAAGTCACCTTTTCTCAGAAACTAATAGGAATCTTCACATTATTCTTTCCGGAATCAATAATGAGTCAAATGGTCTTGCTATTCGCAGACTTTAGAGTATCATGTCATACCCGAAGTGAGCCAAAGTTCAAAGGTCATTTTTAAACTAAGACCCGAGGCTCAATTTTGGTGGAAAGATATAGTAGTACATATTTATCGAGCATACCGAGTTTAGTGTATATCGGCCAAACGGTTTATGCGCTAGAGGAGGTCAGAGGTCATCATAGATTATTAGTATCATGTAATGAATGAGATACTTTAAGATCCATCTTTCCTTTCCATCCATAAGATCATCTAAGCACTTCGTCACTTTTTTAATCCGTGTTTTAAGGGTTTATTTGTACCGCCATTATTGCGTGCAATAGCATGACTTATCCATATTCCCTGGGGATTCAATAAAGGAACCGTCCTATTAAATAACTATTGCAAGGTACTTATTAGCTGTCAACGTTTACGGTTTACTGGCGACTCACATCGGCAAAGCAAAGCTGTGATCTTTTCTTCAGAGCTGCCGGTACAAGTTTGGTATCCCTACTGCAGAAAATGTTGAACCGATACCAAGGACCACGGTCCTCCCAAAATAATTGTGTATAGCGCGAAAAAGAACCGTGTGTTCATACAATCTTGCTCACACCATTGATCTTATACTTTTGGTCGCAATTGTATTTTTATATTAAAAAGTAGGAATAAGTAATGCCTGACAACGTCCAATGGATGGAGAGTGTAATGGTAAGTGCGCTATGCGGACGTTGAGTGTTGTATGAGGATGGTGAGTGTGGTATGAGGATGGTGAGTGTGGTATGAGGACGGTGAGTGTGGCATGAGGATGGCGAGTGTTGTATGAGGATGGTGAGTGTTGTATTAGGATGGTTAGTGCGGTAAGAAGATGGAGAGTGTTGTATCAGGATGGTGAGTGTTGTCATTCCATGTAGGCTCTTGAGGTGACGGTAGGATCCATCTAGTTGGATGGGGACAAAGGGACAGAGATGCCCGAGTTGCACATCTGTAAAAACAGTAGGGGATGGACAGTGTAGTATTCGGAGGATCAGGCGGTGAACAGAAAACTTTTCGCGTTCCAATACACTTTTCATGTCTTTAAAAAGGAATATTTGTTTTTCGTTAATAAAAGTTAATTTAAGAGAGAGAGAGAGTGAAATAACCAATTTTGTTGGTGAAGGTATAAGGCGTAACTGAACATATCAGCGTTTTGTAAGTTAAAAGTTGTTCAACTCATAAAACAGTTCTTTATTTCACGGCAATTAGAATCCTTAACCACATGCACCCGATAGTACCGCTGGTGGTTTATTCAGTGGAGTAGACCATACGTCACATTTACCTATTTCAGGTCTGTAGGTCGTCCCAGCGGGAGAATGCTGAAAATACCCAACCAACCATGTGATTGTGTTGTTGGTTCTGACGCCTTGCTATCGTTATCATTGCTGAGGTTCATTGTCCGAAAGATCTGGAACTCCTGGGATTGATGTAAGACGTTTTTAGCAATTATTTTACCGCATCATTTGGCTTGCCGTACGCGTGAGGTTAAGAGTAGAGTGGCGAACCTTAAATTAAGGACCAACTAGACTACGTTTAGGAGACATCTTATGGCACATAGCAGCATGTGTGCTTCTAAAGACAAGGACAAAGACAAAAAATCCAGCAAAAAGTTGGGGAAAAGGGTTGTTTTTGGATTTTTCAAATTCCATCAAATACCGGAGTTATGAGCGTTATGACGTCAACAATATTGGAGCAAACAAAAGCTTTACCTAAATTATTCATTATGGTAGTTTTGTATTATGTAGTTCCAATGTTGTAACGCTCATAACTCCGGTATTTGACATAATTTCAAAAGACCAAAACCTTTTTTCCTTTATTTTTTGTTCGATTTTGTGTGCCTAGTCTATGTCTTTAAAAGCACATATGGGAGCACCAGCGTGTAAGCACTCATTAACCATTCTCCAAAAGTGACATTAGGACGATAGTCGAAATTTGTCTCGCCGGTTTCAGAAGTAGTTAATCAGCAGCAATTGGGCCAGGTGTCTATAAAACGGTTACAGACATGATAGAACCTTTGGAGAGAGCCACGGCAGTAGAGGTTAGTCGAGATCGATCTACAAAAGTACCAATTATAGTACCATTCATGCAACAAGCTGACACGAGGAGACGAAAGAAACATCCGGCTAGTACACATCATGCGAACAAGACTCGCACAAGAAGAACTAGAACGCCGGCTAGAACAAGAAACATCATGCGAAGAGGGCAATATAGGCGAATATTTTAGAGACGAAGGATTCAGAAAAAATCGTAGACATCTAAACAACAGTAGGGGTATGAGTAGAGGTAGATACGTAGCCGCCTTTACTACAAACGACTCTGACGAGAAGAGTGAAGAGGGAAAAGAATACTTCAACCCAAGGTCCGAAGAGAATACTTAGGCACATCCTATATCAGGACACAAAGCGAAGGATTGTGCTAGTCCGAAGGAAATTGCCACGATGGTCAAGTACCAAGCTGAGGGAGTTTCTTCAAGTTCGAGAAACGAGTAGTGGATGACATGAGCACAACATGCCCATGGCGGAGGTGGCGGTAGAAAAAGGGAGGTGGTGCTAGAGAGAAAGGTGGAGGTAGAGAGAGGTGGCGGTAGAAAGAGTTGTTGTGGTATAAAGGGAGGAGGCGGTAGAGAAAGAGGTGGCGGTAGAAAGAAAGAGGTGGCTGTAGAAAGGGAGAGGTGGCGGTAGAGACAGATGTGGCGATAAAGAGTAAGGTGGTGGTAGGGGAAGAGTTGGCGGTGGAGAGACAGGTGGCGGTGCAGAGAGAATTTACCGAAGTAATTGTTGCAATTTTAAAGCACATTTTGTTAGAAATTTAAAACCGACACATTATTATGGGTCGATGGTCAAATGCGCAACTGAAATTGTCTTCTGAAATACGCAGAAGACGTCCATAAAAGATTGAAGACATTTTAGATGAGGTTAGAGATGGAGATTCTCCTGTGGAGGAACTGTTACCATCAACGGGTAAATAGGATGGTTTGCCGTATGCGTGATGCTCGTCCTCAAAGCAACGAGTGGCGGGGATTTATGCGTGTGTTATTGTCTATGTGCTGCATCCAGCAGCAAACCATTTTTGCGCAAGAAAAGCATTTTGTAAATACGTCTATTAGCTTGCATTCAGTTTTGAGTATTGTATTGAGTTAGTTTTTGAAAATGTAATTTCACGCGAGCTTGTAAGTGGTTTATCCACATAGTGGTAAATGCGTTTTATTGATATAGGATGAAAGAGGAATAATTGTCAGTAGGATTAGTAGGATATATTAGTATTGTGGATAATTGTAATTTTGTGAATCGCTGATTCTGTTTTGCTAATTATTGTATTATTGGGAATATGATAACTCTGTTCTTGAGTTTTGTTAATTATAGTAATAATTAAAAATCGTTAATGATTATTACTATTAATTGGCTAATTGTTTACGACGCTGTCGTGGTTTATTTTATTTTGTTGACGCTGTCAATGTGGTTATTTTTTGCCTGTCCTGGCATACTAGGGAAAATGTGCTTGTGGTAGCTTGTTTTCACCAACATAAAACGAACCAAGGACCTTTCACGATCGCCGCCTGCGATAAGTAGTACCGAAATTTGGAAGCGCCGTCTGCGTTAATTTTGGTGCCATTTTAATCAACTGTACAATCACCGTCCACAACATTTTGGTGCCGAAACTAGGGAGGGTGCAATTCCCATCATCTGTTTTCGTGGATTGTGAAGTGTTTTTGTATTGCGTTTGCCTTTTAAGGATTAGAACTTCAGTTTAAATTATACCATGGACAATCCAGACCAAGGCAAGACGGATCTTCCCAGGACGAGTCAGAGGACCACAAAAGGGGTGGCCCCTCAGCGTTTCGGGTTTGAAGATGTGCCGCCTGCTCGAGGATCTGCAAAGATGTCAACAACAATCAAGCATATCGTCCGTTGGAAAGAAGAGAGAAGTTGAAGCTAAAAGAGATGAAGATATAGTTCATTTGAAAAAGAACTATGCGTCAAAATTGCGACAACGGAACCTGCACAAGGTTCAAATTAAACATGCCATCAAGAAGTTGGAGAAGTTGAAACTTGCTGATGCCACAGAAGAAACAGATTTGAAAGCATCCGAACTAGAGGAATCGATTCAACAACACGCTGAATCAATAGACGTCATAAACGTAGAACTTGAATCTATCGACATAACGTACAAAGACGAGATACAAGCGATTCGAAGCCGTTGCGAAGCCGACGTCGAGAAAATAAATGATGACAAGGCGGCCTCCATATCTGACGATGAAAATCAGATAAATGCGATAACGGAACAGTGGGCGAACGAACACGCAATCAGTGGAGACGAAGCCGTTGCGAAGCCGACGTCGAGAAAATAAATGATGACGAGGCGGCCTCCATATCTGACGATGAAAATCAGATAAATGCGACAACGGAACAGTGGGCGAACGAAAACGCAATCAGTGGAGTGAACGAGTTTCATCCTTACGTGGATTTCCATGCTTTTGAAGACTCGCATAAAAAGGAGCCAGCAAATCATAAAACAGATTACTCTTGGAATGCGAATTTTGAAGACGACAATGCGCATAATCCCTACGGCGCTCAACACGCAAATAACCAAGTTGTAGGTCAGCTGGTGCAGGCTCTTGGACAGGCTTTTGGAGGAAGAAATGACGTCATTGTGAAATCGCCAATTGACAAGAATCTTCCAAAGTTCGACGGCAACCCAGGGGATTTTGAAAATTTCAAAAGTGAGTACGACCGTACTACTTCGAAGTATAAATTCGAAACTTCGGAAAACCTAACGAGATTAAGGAATGCCCTGACTGGTGACGCGCTAACTTCCGTAAAGCACCTGCTGTCAAATCCGAGGAATCTGGAGAAAGTCTGGACAACTTGGTCTGGCGACCAAGCCACCTGAACTGAACAAACCGGAGACGTTAGTGGAGTTTGGTACAGCAATAGACGCGTTAGTAACGAACATATGTTCATACAATCAGTCAGATTACATGAACAATAAACAGCTTGTGAACGAATTGGTAAACCGACTTCCTCCACAACTACGGACGCAGTGGTACGAATGGCTGACGGACTGCGATGACAGGAAAGTGAACCTCGATTACTTCTCTAGATGGTTGACGCGTAAAGTGGACGCTGCTATTCTGGCGTTGAAGCCGAAAGTAACATATGTTCATACAATCAGTCAGATTACATGAACAATAAACAGCTTGTGAACGAATTGGTAAACCGACTTCCTCCACAACTACGAACGCAGTGGTACGAATGGCTAACGGACTGCGATGACAGGAAAGTGAACCTCGATTACTTCTCTAGATGGTTGACGCGTAAAGTGGACGTTGCTATTTTGGCGTTGAAGCCGAAAGTAGCAAACGAATCCAACCAAGATGAGAAGAAACGGGGCCGGTTCAATCGATCTGGAGGTGCTATAAACGCGGCTGGTGGGCAGGATTCGGCCGAGGAAGTAAACTGCGCGTTCTGCGAAAAGAAGAATCACGCTTCATCGTAATGCTGGAAATTTCAGAAGATGAAGGTACAGGACCGCTGGAAACAGGTGAAAGAAAAGCGACTTTGCCTTGCGTGTCTTTTACCGGGTCATCGGTCCAGGAATTGTCCCACTGGAAAGAAGTGCACAGAAGAAGGATGTGAACATTTTCACCACCAGCTTCTTCATTTTGAAAACTCGAAAAATAAAGAAAATAAGAAACCATCGGGTGAAGACGCAGGAGCTGCTGACCAGTCATTTACGCGACAGCCAAGTCAAGTGCTAGAAGTCGAGCGAAACGGGTCAGTGAACGTTGCATTAATTGAAGGATGCGATGGACCTCCTCAAATCGTGCCAGTAAAACTGAAGAAACGCGACGGTTCGGGTGTAATTAGGACACATGCATTACTTGACGGTGGCGCATCCCGCAGCCTAATGACAAAGGATTTGGCAAGTCAGTTGGGCTTAATTGGAGAAAAGTTAAATTACACGTTTTCGGGTATTGGGAATGAAGTCGTGCAAGTCAAAGACGCAATGAAAATTGACTGTGAAATCGCAGGAAAATACACGGGAAGCAAGATGGGAATGCGCTGTCAACTGTGTGACTGTGGACGCGATCAGGATGAACCCATACAGCTTCAATCTGGCCGAAGCGAAGAATATATTTCCTCATCTTCGCCGTTTGAGAGAAAGTGATGTGTGCAATGTTGTTCCTACATTGATAATAGGAAATAACAATCCTGACTTGATCATCCCAAAAAAGATTATACGTGGAAGAAAGGGAGAACCTGTAGGATTGCGTACTACCCTCGGATGGACTGTATCGGGAAACTTTGACGTGGAGCCGGGACACGGTGCAATCAGTGCAACGATGTGTGGCGAGGAGGCGACGGATGATTACCTCCACCATTTGGTGAAATCCTTCTTCTCTACAGAAGGCTTTGGTGTGAAGGTGCCAAGTTCGAAGGGAGACAACCTTCAAGAGAAACGCGCGTGGAAAATTCTGGAAGAGACAACGCGCAATATTGGAGGACAGTGGGAAACTGGACTTCTCTGGAAAGAAGACAACGTGGTGCTACCAGACATTGAAGGTATGGCCATGAATAGATTTCTATATACGGAGAAGAAAATGAAGGACCCTTTATTTGCTCAGAAGTACCGAGACAAGTTCGCAGAGTATCTTCAGAAGGGATTTATGAAAAAATTAAGACTCAGAGGAAGCAGCAGTACGACCTTTGAAAACATGGTACATTCCACATTTTGGACAAATAAACCCGAACATGCCGGATAAGTTTAGATTTATTCTGGATGCGAAGGCTTAAGCTCACGGAACGTCACTCAATGACAATCTACTGAAGGGGCCGGACTTGTTTCGACCGCTGACTTCTGTTTTGATGAACTTCCGACGTCATCAAATTGCGTTGACTGGGGACATCACTGACATGTTCCATCGCGTATTCACAAGGAAGGAGGACCGCTGCAGTCAGCGATTGTTGTGGCGGGATGGAGATACTACGCGTGATCCTGACCACTACCAAATGGAAGTTCTCATTTTCGGAGCTACCTCATCACCAGCATCAGCCATATTTGTGAAAAATGAGAACGCAAAGACTTTTGCTAATACTTACCCTCGTGCAGCGGAAGTGGTCCAACGCGAATTCTACGTGGATGACTGCCTCACTGGTGCTGACACAGTTGAACAAACAATCCAGTTAAGAAGGGAAATAAGCGAAATTAACTCGGCAGGAGGATTTTGCGTTTGTAAATACATGAGCAACTCTGTAGAAGTACTCTCATCGATACCGGATGACCTGAAAGCTGCTGGAGCTAAAGGATTTCTGGAGAAGGACGAGTTAGCGGGAGAACGCGTACTTGGACTTTGGTGGGAACCTGCGGAGGACATTTTTACTTTTAAACTTTCTCTACATAAGGTAAAGAAATGCGTGTTGGAAGGAGCGACTCCAACGAAGAGGCAGACGTGCGGATTAGTCATGTCGTTATATGACCCATTAGGATTTATAAGCCACTATCGCGTGAAGGGACTTATGATCCTTCAGGATACATGGAGATGCGGATCAGGCTGGGACGACGAAGTTCCACACGAAATTAACGAGAAGTGGCAAACGTGGTTATCTATGCTCAAAGGGATAACTGAAGTAAAAATCCCACGCTGTTATTCTTCACTGTTACCTGCGATGGAAAGTGTTCAACTACACACACTCCAAGATGCAAGCGAAGAAGGATTTTTTGCGATTAGCTATTTACGCATTCAAGCTGGAACTGACGTCAGTGTTTGTTTTGTGTGCTCCAAAGTCAAGGTCGCGCCAATTAAGAAGCTCACGATTCCGAAGTTGGAACTGCAAGCAGCAGTGCTGGGAGTTAGGATGGCAACCATGATTGGAGAAGAGCTGAATATTGCTATTTCTTCGCGCATTTTCTGGACGGACTCACGGACGGTTGAGAGTTGGATTCGGTCAACGGGAGTACGGTATAAAGAATTTTATGCTAACAGGATTGGGGAAATCCAGGAATCTACGAACGCATCAGAATGGCGGTGGATTTCTACAAAACTCAATGTGGCGGATATTGCAACGAGATTCAACGGTGAGATCAGCTTTAGCCCGACTTCAGAGTGGTATGCAGGACCATCATTTTTGCGGCAACCGACAAATGAATTTCCAACGGGAAGTCATACCGGACAAGTAACAGTAACGTGTGGGGGTCAGGAATGCGAGGACGAGAAAACCCGCGGCAACGGAGTGGTATGCAGGACCATCATTTTTGCGGCAACCGACAAATGAATTTCCAACGGGAAGTCATACCGGACAAGTAACAGTAACGTGTGGGGATCAGGAATGCGAGGACGAGAAGACACCCGACAAGTTATCAGGAATACGTGATTTATCTGCGATTGTGCCCGATCCTGAACGCTTTTCAAGTTACCATCGGCTCGTGAGGTCAACAGCAGTGACACAGTTGTGTAGTCAACGTTTCATTCTAAGAGGGAACAAATCACACGTGTCAGCAATTTGTGAAGTTACTGGAGATGAAATTATCCGGACCGAAATGCTTTTGGTGAAGGTAGCGCAGCAGCAAATGTACGGTGACGAGATTCGTGCTTTGTTTTCAAAAGAAGAAATCACCAAAAGAAGCTCAATTTTCAAGTTGTCACCATTTTTGGATGAAGATGGAGTCATGCGAATGGATGGTAGAATTGCTGCAGCTCCAGTGACTGAGGGAATGAAATTTCCCATAATTCTGCCAACCAAACATCGGATCACGGAACTGATCATAGACGCGGAGCATAACAAATGCGCCCATCAAGGGATTGAAACCGTTCTCGCAAATCTCAGGCAGAGATTTTG